>CM071862.1:5156891-5167461 GCA_036759665.1 Gynandropsis gynandra
AGCATGTATATGTGTGCTCCGTCTTCTCCTAGCTCTCCATCTGCTCCCGTGCTTGTCTCGTCTATGCTAAGCTCGTCCTGGTTGTGATCCATGCTCGGCTCGTCCTTGCTCCGCTCCTCTTCTTCGTTTGAGTCATAGCTCGTTGTAATGCCCTCATCAGAAAAACTGCGGCCCCGACCGGTGCGATTACGAAGGCGGACGCCCGCAGTTGACACAATGGAGCTTAGATTTGTCCTCTACAGGCGGGCGAAGAGGTGCGGACCGGACCGCAAACGCCATAGCATCCGGACGTGGGACGTGAGACGGAGTATGATGTGAATTTTCATCATGCGAGACAAAATTATAGACAGTGTCGAGATCAAGCAAAGGATCACGAGAAAGAAGATTCGACCTCACGACCCCAAAGAGAGTGTCGTCAAGTCCCATGAGAAAGTCATGGACCCGATCCTCGTTTCGATCTTTTTCCTGTTGAGCCGCAAGATTGCAGGTGCACTTCCCGCACTTGAATACCCGAAGAGGACGAAAGTTCATCAAATCTCGCCAAATTTTGTTGAGTTTGCCATAATAGGCTTCAATCGACATGCCTTTCTGGGTACAACGGGCAAGCTCAGAGCGCAAACGTTGAACTCTAGGACCGTTCTTCACCGAAAATCGATTTTTGAGATGCTCCCAAAGGTCATTAACAGATTCAATGTATGCAACATCCGAGCGAAGCTTCGATTCGAGGGTGTTCTTCATCCATGAAACAACAAAAGAGTTGTTAGTCTCCCAATCCTCAAAGTCGAAGGAATCAGGTTCGGGCATCAGAATCTTCCCATCAACAAAGCCAAACTTCTTGCGGGATTTGAGAGCGTGAGGAAAGTTCACCACCCATTCATCATAATTTTCCCAGCGAAGCAAAGGTTGCGACAATATTAATCCGAGATTGTCGCTTGTCGAAATGTTGTAGGGTGAGATTGGTCCGTCGTTGAACAACAACACCATCGAGTCGAGAGGTCGGGGTCGGGTTCGAGGTTTCGGTCATCGTCGAGGTCGTGGAGATCGAGTCGGGGTTCGATGGAGTGGTCGAAGTAGTCATGAGAAAATCGAAAGAAAGCCAAAAATCAAGCGTAAATCTAGATTTTGTTTGGTTCGTGCTCTGATACCATGTCAAATATGAGCTGAGCCTAACTAATTCCAAAAGCTAGCTCAAGAGTTTAGGATTGTTCAACACCATATATACAAGTCCCAAAATTCATGTCCTAACCGATGTGAGACAACTTATCATAACACATATAGATTTAAAAATCGTCCAAAATTCTTTTTACAAATTTTTTTTTGTCAATCATAAAGAAAATGTTCTACGAAGGAAATTTTTTGGATCATACCAATTCACAGTAACATAGAAATGTAAACATATTCGTCCAGATTCGAATCTCTACCAACCAAAAATAAAAATTTTCACCATTTTTTGACCATATAAATCATATTATAAAAAAAGGACCCTTTTAGAAATTAGAAAAGTTCAATATTTTGTTTTTGAAACCACGTACTATTTGTATTTTTTGAAATACATTTTATAACAATAACGAGAAAAATCATCTCGTATGTAAAAGCAAAATACATCATTTACAGATAAGGACACAGAGACTCCCCTGTTTCTTCCTCTTTCTCTCTCTCTCTAGCGGGAGTGTTATATATAATACTGAAGTCAGAGAGCTTATTCTTCCCCACAAATCACACCAAACGAGAATCTGAAATCGAAAGATCGAAACCCTAAACCCAAAATGGGTTTCTCTTTCTTCTTCTTCCTCATCTTCTGCTTATCATTCTCATCGCTATCAACAGCTGTAACAAATGAAGAACCCACCAGTTCTTACATGAACACAAGCAGCAGCAACAATGGCGTCTCCGGAGCAAGAAAACTTGCCGGAAAATGCAACTGGTTCAGTGGGAGATGGGTGTTCGACGCAAAGTACCCACTGTACGATCCCTACAAATGCCCCTTCTTAGATCCACAGTTCAACTGCAAAAAGTACGGCCGTCCAGACAGCTTCTATCTCAAGTACCGGTGGCAACCCTACTCATGTTCTCTTCCCAGGTTCTTCATCCTTCTTCTCTCTTCACTTGTGTTTTCTCCTGCAATGTGACTAATTGCTTCTTGGGATTCTTGATTCTTCCTCGTTTTTAGCGTCAATGCTTTGACCAATCAATTCTAGTTTTTGGACATTTCGTAAAGGTTTAAAATTTGGAAGAAAAGGGCTTGACTTGATAGGTTTTCTTTCTATCTATTACATGAACTCACAATAAAAGATGCAATTAATACCAAAAAATGAATCCTTTTAATGCATTTTAAAGATATTTAAACACATCCCATGTCTCCTTTGAACACACAATAACTCATTTAGTGAAAGGATAGTGATATTTCCGTGACTCTCTCTCTCTCTCTCGCATCCTTGTTTTGGGATTCAAATTTTGAACCCAAAATATATATTAATAAGCGATAATATATATATATATATAATGATGATGATGATGAATAGGTTCAATGGGTTGTATTTCTTGAGGAAGATGAGAGGGAAGAAGATAATGTTCGTGGGAGATTCGTTGAGTTCAAACATGTGGCAATCTCTGGCATGTCTCATTTACTCTTGGGCTCCTAACTCCAAATACACTCTTCTCCGACAGAAGGGTCTTACTTCTCTTACCTTTCAGGTTTTTTCTTCCTTCCTCTTTTTCTTTTTACATTCATTTATGTGCATAAAATATAAATTATGAAAAATATTCATTTTTATATATATTTTTATTTTTTTCAATATTATATCAATTTTTAGAATGTAAATATAAAAATATATTTTTTTAAAATATTTTTATTTTGGCATAGATTTTAAGTGTTTTTAAAACGAAATCTTTCTTTTTTTTTTAATGTACATGGGGCTTTTTATGATTGCTATCAAACAGTGGATTTCCATGTCAAAGTTGTATTGTCTTTTTCGTTTTGGTAAATCCTTCTGTAAAGTTTTTCTTTTTATTTCTTTCTGTAAATTAATATATTTAGTTTTAATAACGGAATGATGCTTTAATTAAATATAGAGATGAGAGAATGAGCATTTAGGAGAGGAACGTGATTAGCGGAATCATGTCATGTTACTCTATCTTTCTAATGAGTCTCGAATTTTTTTAATCTATTTTCATTTTTAGTTATCTTTTTATCGACCTTCTTATTAAAATTTTTAATCAATATTCTCTAATATTACCTCAATGTCCCAATATTTATACTTACATAATACGAAAATTTGTAGAAAATTCATAGTAGAAGATATATTTTAATTTATACGTTATTTAATGTAATAATTAAAATAAAATTACATAACTTAAAAATATTGAAATAATTTACGATTTAAACCTTTCTCCTTTAAAAAATTTATCAATCGTCAAAGGTCATAATTATTGGAGACAAAAAGCATTTGTAAAAGGAAAAATAAATAATAAAAAGTGGGCACATGGCCAAAATCTCACCCAATGACATTATTTTTATCTAATTATTTTTCGAGCACCTACCCCTCACTACTACATTGCCATCCATGCTCTCGAAAAAATAGGAAAAAAGAAAAAAGAAAAAAGCACTTTTTTGTCTCTGCGCGTGTTGACACGCTCCCACCGTCACATTGACATTCTCATGCGCGCGTGTACATACACGCTCATGTGTTATACTACTTTTGTTTTATTACAAAATACGAAAAATATTATAAAAAAATCAATATATAAGCATAATAATTAGTTCCTATTATTTAATATAAATACATTTATTTGTATAAGATTTTATCTAAATATAATCCTTAATTTATTGTTTGGGCAGGAGTACAAGGTGACGCTGTTATTATACAGAACACAGTTTCTGGTGGATCTTGACTCAGAGAAAGTGGGAAGAGTCCTGAAGCTAGACTCAATCAAGCAAGGGAACATGTGGAGAGGCATGGACGTCTTGGTCTTCAACACGTGGCATTGGTGGACCCACACCGAGCACATCCAACCGTTCGTTCCCCACCGCCCTCATCTCTCCTCTCTCTCTCTCTGCTTTGACCTAACGTGGCTCATGGTGATGATGACGTGGCAGGTGGGATTACATGAAAGACGGGAGGAGGCTGTACAAGGACATGGACAGGCTGGTGGCTTTTTACAAAGGCTTGACCACATGGGCTCGGTGGGTCAATGCTTATGTGGACCCTTCCAAGACCAAAGTCTTCTTCAATGGTCCCTCTCCTACACATTACGAGTACGTTTCCCTCTCCCATACATGTTCCTCTCCTACATATAATTTATGCTATATTGTTGTATAGTTAGAAAATTTATCATGAATTTTTATATATATAATTTTAAACAATTTTAAATCTTTAAATTAGTTTTTATATTCAGTTACTATATTAATTATATATATAATATAATTATAAAATTTTAAATTAATTTTTTGATTGAATTGAACTTAAAATTATTTGACAAATTATCGTATAGTTGAAAAGAAATAGTGCTTAGATAACGAGAATTGTGTAAAAAAGACCCTAATTTGTGGGCATCCGAGTAGGGGAAAGGACTGGAACGAGCCGATGAAATCGTGCGCGAAGCAAACGCAACCCTACCTAGGGCAAAAGTATCCGGCGGGGACACCAATGGCGTGGGTGGTGGTGAAGAAAGTGTTGAGCAGAGTGAAGAAACCAGTGTATTGGCTCGACATAACGGGCTTGTCTCAGCTAAGGAAAGACGCACACCCTTCGGCCTATAGTGGGAACCATCCGGGCAACGACTGCAGCCACTGGTGCCTCCCTGGCTTGCCCGATACTTGGAACATCCTCTTCTATGGTGCTCTTCTTACTTAAGAGATCTATATATTGTCATATTTTCATGTTTTTTGTACTATACCGATTAAATTGTCCTTCGTTTTAAAATTCGGTTTAGGGTTGATCTAATTGTAATGAAAATGATCGTTTTATTGATTATTGGCTCGAATAACGTTTTATACAACGTGAAAAAAGAAATAAAAAACAAAATATAATTCAAGGTTCTTGGCATTTTCCAGCTAAATGTGTGATTTTGCATGTTTTTTTGGCGTAAATCCCGGGAAGAAAGTGAGAAGATTTTTGACTTTCTACAATACATAAGTTTCCGAACAATTTAAAGAGTGAGAAAGAAATGTCTTCTTAAAAATTATTATATTTTGGCTGTATATATCCAAGCAAACAACGAATTAAAAAAGTTATTATAGTCTTCTTGTATATATCCAAAAAAATAAATCCAGTTAGATTTATATAATACAAACTAAACTAACCTGAAATTAATCACATTGTTTTTTCTTTTTATAAATGACGATGTTGATACTTCTAACTACATATTTGAAACATTAGATGGAAGTTGAAGAAAAGTTCTACCAATATATTTGGATTTATGAATTATTTTTGTCTCTGATATCACGTTTTTATATTAGTAGATCTTTTTCTTTTGCAATTTTATTTACCGTTGTTAAAGAATATAAAAGGAAGTAAACTTGGTTAAAAACAATAAAAATTTGATCAAATATTAATCAAATAATAGTGACGATGGTGGAAGGTTAAAAAGAATATAAATCTTATTATATAAGTGAGACAATCTAAAAGTAAAAATTGGAAGATATCACATTAAGACTTGATTGAACCATGGTGATGAAGGTATATGAAAATCTAGTTTAGATATCTTCTTATTTTACATATTTACCATTTTAAAAGATTCAAAAATAAAATATATTAACTTTAAAAGTATATAAATCTGAAACAAATAATGAATAACTGTGAAAGTTTACCAAAATGAAATTTGCTATTGATGTATAATTTATTGCAAATTTATTTATTTGTCGTATGTCAAAATTTTGTTATTATTTGGCTAAACGATTTAAAAATTTCCTAATTTCCTTTGGATTTTTCGGAAACTCACTGAACCACATATTGTATCTCAAATCCATGAACAAAAAATTTATTCCAAAATATCTTATCTGTATCTGAATTTCTTCGAAACTTCTAGTATCAAGTCGGATTGACGAACGACTTAAGGTCCTTTTTTTTAGCTGACACGACACTTTACGTGGTTTTGATCTAGCAAAAAAAACTTAAACAAATTTGAGATATGAGACGTAGTTCAGAGAGATTTCAAAAAATTTGGGAGCGATTGAGAGATTTGTAACACTACTAAAATCATGTAAATATCAACGGATGGATCAACGGATCTGTACGTCGAAATATTTACCAACGGTTCCGTCCGTTGAAATTTTTACCAACGGATCATTCCGTTAAACTATTTACCAACGGATGCATCCGTTGAAAATATTTACCTATGGATTCCTTTGTCAACCGTTGAAAATCTTTAATTTTATCAACATATGTCTGTTGCAATTTTTTCAAATTTCCAATGGACATCCTTGGAATTTTCAACGGACATCCCTTGAAAATTCCAACTGATGTCCCTGAAAAAAATCATAATTACAAAATTTTTCACTTAACCATCTTATTTGTTTCAGCGAGCATCAGTTGGTATTTTCAACAGTCATCCGTTGAAATTTCCAATGGATCCCCCTTGTAAAAAATCACAAATACAAAAATTACAACAGATGTATCCGTCTTCACGTTTTCTACGGGCATCCATTGATCAACGGATGCCCCTTGGAAAAAACGAAAGGTTGCGATTTGACATTATTTGATTGTACATCGATTTCAACAGGAATCCGTTGAAATTTCCAACGGATGCCCGTTGAAATTTTGGGTATTTAAGATGTTGAACAACTCATTTTTAACATATTCATCAAAATCTCTCAAATCATATCAAAACCTCTCCCAAACAATTTAAACACCATACACTATGATGATTGAACGATTCACCGGTTATAAAGGATAGTTGGCTAGTTTTGGTGGAACTCCGCCATCATTTATTTTCACAATACGGGATAAAAGAAGAAGAATACAAAATTTTAGATGATTTATATGATCTAGTATTTTATTTGCATTGTTTGTTTTAAATATTAAATTAAATTTTTTGATAGATTTTGAATTAATATCTTAAGTTTAATATTTATTAATTTTTTTTAAAGTCGTCATAAAATCATCGGATATCTTTTGATTATATAATCATAACATCAACATATATCCGTTGATACGTTTAAAATTTATGCTAAAAAAATACCAAAGTGCGTTCATTGGAAATTTCAACAGCCTTATCCGTCAAAATGCATTGATATTTTTCAAAGGATTTTTACCGTTGAAACTCCGTTGGAAATTGCAACAGATGTATGTTTTCAACAATTGATTACCAACGATTAGAATCCGTTGAAAATGGCTTATTTTAACGGAAAAATTTCTATTTCCAACAGATTTGACCGTTGAAAATGACATATTTTTTAGTGTAAGCTATGTTGGCTACATACATATATGTACATTTATATACACATACATATATACATAAACACATATTTAAACACACACATACATATATTTATAAACAAATATATATATATATATATATATATTCATATACATATATGTATACAAATACAAAAAAATATATAAATACACGTAAACATATATGACATATATAATACATAAACAAACTTATATGTACATATATACACATTCATATGTGTATATATTTGTTTTGATGATTTATGTGTATATATAAATATATACGTATGTACAGTAAAATGATTTAAAACTCTCTCGATCACATCCGGATTTCTCGAAATATTTATGAATCAGACTTTATATCTCAAACTTCTCTACTTGAAGAAAAAATTTCGCATATGTTGTGGTATTTGACAAGTCCATAGATCATATTCAATTTATTAGTGACATGCAAACATCAGGTTAAAAAAATGGAAATTAAATCGTTTGTCAGAAAAAATATGGATATTAGATCGTTCGTCAATTCAACTTGTCCAAGTAAGTTTTCGAAAAATTCGGTAGGAGTTTAAATGTTTTAGGATGACGTGGTTAAAAGGGCGGAATATCAGATATACCCTCGTAGGGCTAAAACGCTTCAAAAATACCCTTCCCTAAAATAATTATTTAATCGGAAAATAAAGAATTGGAGAAAAGACAAATTTACCCTTAATTTTCGAACGTGAAAAAACCCGCATTCTGGGAGAGTAAAAGCCAAACCCTCATTCTGGGAGAGTAAAAGCCAAGAAAGAACAAGTGATTTCGAACTTGAGAGGGATCGATTTGAAGTTGGCAAGAAGGAAATGGCTAGAATCAGCAGCGGTGGAGAAGAGAGCACGAGTCAATCTTCAATGGCGTCAATAAGTGTAAGTAGATCGATTTCTAGGGTTTTGGAGGATGTCGAGTCCCAAAATGGTTTATTGATTTGAAATGGGTGTGAGTGTCTATGAGTCAGTTGAGTCGCAAGAGTCGGTTGTCTCAATGAGTCGGTTTGGGTCGCGATGGTCGGTTGAACGTCGATTTCTAGGGTTTGCAGGCTGTCGAGTCCTAGAATGGTTTATTGATTTGAAATGGGTGTGAGTGTCAGTGAGTCTGTTGAGTCTGAGTGAGTCGATTTGGGTCGCAATGGTCGCTTGAGCGTCGCAGGGAGTCTAAGGGTCGTTTGAGTCGGTTGTCTCAGTGAGGCGGTTTGGGTCGCAATCGTCACTTGAGCGTCCCAGGGGGTCTAAGGATCGTTTGAGTCGGTTGTCTTAGTGAGTCGGTTTGGGTCGCATGGTTCAGTTGAGTCGCATGGGTCGGTTGAGTCAAAAGGTCGGTTGAGTCGAATGGGTGGGTCGCATGGGTCGCATGGGTCGGTAGAAGTATAATGTATTCTTTAATTAATTGGTCATTTTGTAGGTGGCCCCAAAGCCGAAGTTTGTGTATCAATTCAAACACATGGACAGAATTCCAAAGATCACCACCAAGTGTTATCCTTACGAGACAATAACGAAGCTGAGAGGAATGTTAAATGAATACGACTTGCATTACTTTGAGAAGGAATCACAATTTAAGCATTTATTCCATTTCCAATGTGACTCCACATTGACTAAGGTTCAAATGTCTATCCTCCTAAATCACTCCGTGATTGTACGGGACAAGAAGGAGTTGTGGTTCGTCTTAAACGGTGTTCCCATCCGGTACTCTATAGTGGAGCACGCACTAATTTACGGATTGAACTGCGGACCATATCCCAAAGGATGGGAGTCCAAAAGGGGTGATACATTCAAGCGAAAGTATTTCGGCCGTGGAAAGGTGACCCCCGTACAAATCATTGGAAAGATTGTGAAGGCGAAGAATGACGAGGACCGAAAGAGGTTGGCAACTTTGTTGTTGTTGGCGCAAGTTATTGATCACAAGCCTTCATCAGACAACTCTATCAGCCATGATCTCATTGACATGGTTGATGATTTGGAATTTTGGGAAGACTTTCCATGGGGGCGTTACACATTCGAGAAGATTGTGGATACTTACCGCAAGCACGTTAGCGGAGAATCACCGAAACCAAAATGGTATTGTGGCGGTTTCATGATCACACTAATGGTAAGTTGTATATATTATTCGAATAACTTGAATTTTTTCATACTTTTTGCATTCTGATTTTTTTTAATGTTGCAGTTACTTCCTTTCGAAACCATCCCTAGTTTGGGCGGAAAGGGATGGTATGTTGATGTAGAGAATGCGGATCCATCATGCCCAAGAATGTGCAAGAAGATGGTTAAACCCAGTATTAACCTGAAGTACGCAGAAGTCATAAGGCTGATCGGAGATTCTAAGGTAACAATTATACAAGGGTCACAAGGAAAACAAGGGTCACAGAGGGTAATAATGACTATTTTTTGTTTTTCAGGATATTCGAAGTATTCTTTGTCCTGATCACGAAGAATACTTTTCACGTCTTGATCTGGACGACTATGAGGGATGCGATCCCGATGTTCAGATATGGATGGAACATATTCGTAGAAATCCGAAGGGACTTTGTTGGGAGGACATTCGTGAGCAAGAACTGCTGACGCGGAAAGCAGTTCTTGGAGATGAAAAGAAGGGGAAAGGGAAGGGGAAGGGGAAGGGGACTAAGAGGAAAAAGAGCGCGGGGGAAAAAATGATAGAGCTTGAAGATGATGAAGCTGATGCTGAACCTGATGCTGAAGGTGATACTGAAGCTGATGTTGAAGCTGAAGCTGAAAGAGAAGGCGAGGATGAAGATGAAGCTGAAGGAAAAGAAGCTCCAGTCCGGCTGACACTGGAGCAGAAATTAGTGAAGGAAATAAAGAAGTCGGAGAAAAGAATCATCAACGCTGTCAGAGATCTTCTAAGGGATGCCGGGTTTCATTTGCCTAATACAAAAGCAGAGGCGGCAAATCCCAAAGGTGCTGAAAAGGCAAAATCAAAATCTGCCGAGATAGATTCGAGCACCGCAAACCAATATTCCGGCAGTGTTAGAGACTATGAATTCCTTCAACGTTCATATCCAGGTCCTTACGAAGAGCCGGTTGAGTCAGAGTCTGAAAATGTCCGTGGAGATGGCGCAGAAGAGGATTTGGCAAACATTTCGATATTAATTGAAAATATCGCATCTGCCGCCACCATTCCTCTAACTG
>CM071862.1:5173628-5186091 GCA_036759665.1 Gynandropsis gynandra
CTTTAAAATATTAATATTACTAATATATAATTCATTTAAAGTAATTTATGAATGATAATTAATTAATATAAAATAAAAACAAAAAAAAAACTTTGATGATGTAGAAGTTTGAGAGAAGAGAATACATGAGAAGCCTCCAAATTGTTGAACTTTTAATATATAGATTTAATTTTAACAACAAAATATTAATGATTTTTTAAATTCTCTTCACAAAAAAATCTCTTCATCTCACTTATATATATTTCACTTAATTTTAATAACAAAAAGTTAATGATTTTTTAAATTATATATATAATAATCCTTACAAGGACTCAAAATATGTGAATTTACACAAATTCTAACCGTAAAATAAACGAAAATTTTTCATTAAAAAATATATAGCATTTACTCTAAATCTTATCGGTTTTAAAGAAGAATATATTAGATTAATTTTCCAAACAAAATTACAATTTAATTGTTAGTTTCTTATAACATCATTTGGCTGAAAATATTATATTTTAATTAACTCACATATTTTCATATAATACAGTATTTTTATTTAACAAGAATTAAAAATCATATATATAAAATGGAAGATTATTTATATATATTTTATAATTATATATATAATAATCATTGCAAGGTTGCTTCTCGTGAAGCCACCACTAGAGATTATTAAATATCACTAAAAAATATCTTCACAAAAAAATGTCTTCAACTCACCTATTTATATTTCATTAAATTTTAACAATAAAATGTTAATGATTTTTTAAATTATCTTCACAAAAAAATCTCTTCATCTCACCTATTTATATTTCATTTAATTTTAACAACTAAAAGTTAATGATTTTTTAAATTATATATATAATAATCCTTGCAAGGAATTTATATTTAAAAATATAAAAATTTCTATTTTTTAAAATTAAAAAATACTCAAAATATGTGAATTTTACACCAAATTAATATATACCAATATTAAAATCATTCGATTTGAAAATTATATAAATATTAATATAATATCTCAATTTTTTAAAAAATTTTCCAAACAAAATTACAATTTAATTGTTAGTTTTTTATAACATCATTTGGCTGAGAATGTTAGATTTTAATTAATGTCTCATATTTTCATACAATACAATATTTTTATTTAATAAGAATTAAAAATCAGCTATTTTTTACAAAAAAATATATAATAATTCTTGCGAGTTTGTTTGTGGTGAAGTCACCTCAGAAAAGATTATTAAATGTTAAAAAAATAATTTTTTTCATTTTAGAATATCAAAGGTTGCTTATTCTCTATTTATTTATATATAGATTTTATAATTATATATATAATAATCTTTGCAAGGTTGCTTCTCGTGAAACCACCTCAACAAAGATTATTAGATATCACAAATAAAAACTCTTCACAAAAAAATCTATTCAATTCACATATTTATATTTCATTTAATTTTAACAACAAAATATTAATGATTTTTTAAATTCTCTTCACAAAAGAATCTCTTCATCTCACCTATTTATATTTCATTTAATTTTAACAACCAAAAATTAATGATTTTTAAATTATATATATAATAATCCTTGCAAGGAACTTATAACTTAAATATAAAAAAATTTCTATTTTTTAAAATTAAAGAATATACTCAAAATATGTTAATTTACACCAAATTAATATATACCAATATTATTATCATTCTATTTGAAAATTCCAAAAATATTAATATAATAACTCTATTTTTTTAATTTTTCAAACAAAATTACAATTTAATTATTAGTTTATTATAACATCATTTAGCTGAAAATATTAGATTTTATTTAACGTCTCATGTTTTCATACAGTACAATATTTTTATTTAATAAGAATTAAAAATTATATATATAATAATCCTTACAAGATTTCTTCTCGTGAAGCCACCTCAACAAAGATTATTAAATATCACAAAGACATTTCTTCAAAAAAAAAAAAAAATCTCTTGAACTCACCTATTTATATTTCATTTAATTTTAACAACAAAATGTTAATGACTTTTTAAATTCTCTTTACAAAAAAATCTCTTCATCTCACCTATTTATATTTCATTTAATTTTAACAAAAAAAGTTAATGATTTTAAATTATATATATAATAATCATTGCAAGGAATTTATATCTTAAATATAAAACATTTCTATTTTTTAAAATTTAAAAAATATTCAAAATATGTGAAAATTTACACCAAATTAATATATACCAATATTAATATCATTCTATTTGAAACTTTTATAAATATTAATATAATATCTCAATTTTTTTTAAATTTTCCAAACAAAATTACAATTTAATTGTTAGTTTCTTATAACATCATTTGGTTGAGAATGTTAGATTTTAATTAATGTCTCATATTTTCATACAATACAATATTTTTATTTAATAAGAATTAAAAATCAGCTATTTTTTTACAAAAAAATATATAATAATCCTTTTGAGTTTGTTTAAGGTGAAGTCACCTCAGAAAAGATTATTAAATGTTAAAAAAATAATTTTTTTTGTTTTAGAATATAAAAGGTTGCTTCTTCTCTATTTATTTATATATAGATTTTATAATTATATATAATAATCCTTACAAGGTTTCTTCTCGTGAAGCCACCTCAACAAAGATTATTAAATATCACAAAAAATATCTTCAAAAAAAACTCTCTTTCAATTTATCTATTTATATTTCATTTAATTTTAACAACAAAATGTTAATAATTTTTTAAATTCCCTTCACAAAAAATATCTTCATCTCACCTATTTATATTTCATTTAATTTTAACAACAAAATGTTAATGATTTTTAAAATTATATATATAATAATCCTTGCAAAGAATTTATATCTGAAATATAAAAATTTCTATTTTTTAAAATTTTAAAAAAACTCAAAATATGTGAATTTACACCAAATTAATACATACCAATATTAATATCATTCTATTTGAAAATTATATAAATACTAATATAATATCTCAATTTTTTTTAAATTTTCCAAACAAAATTACAATTGAATTGTTAGTTTATTATAACATCATTTGGCTGAAAATATTAGATATTAATTAACGTCTCATATTTTCATACAATACAATATTTTTATTTAATAAGAAATAAAAATTATATATAATAATTCTTGCAAGGTTGCTTCTCGTGAAGTCACCTCAGCAAAGATTATTAATTATCACAAAAAAATCTCTTCACAAAAAAATCTCTTCAACTCACCCATTTATATTTCATTTAATTTTAACAATAAAATGTTAATGATTTTTAAATTCTCTTCACAAAAAAATCTCTTCATCTCACCTATTTATATTTAATTTAATTTTAACAACAAAAAGTTAATGATTTTTTAAATTATATATATAATAATCCTTGTAAGGAATTTATATCTTAAATATAAAAATTTATTATTTTTTAAAATTAAAAAAATACTCAAAATATGTGAATTTTACACCAGATTAATATATACCAATATTAATATCATTCTATTTAAAAATTATATAAATATTAATATAATATCTCAATTTTTTTAATTTTCCAAAAAAAAATTACAATTTAATTGTTAGTTTCTTATAACATCATTTGGTTGAAAATGTTAGATTTTAATTAACATCTCATATTTTCATACAATACAATATTTTTATTTAATAAGAATTAAAAATCAGCTATTTTTTACCAAAAAAAAGAAAGATGTTAAACGTATAAAAATAAAATACAATTATATTTTATTATATAAAATAATGAGATATACTACCATACGTTATTTGATATATTTTTAATGATATCAAATAACAAAAATAAAACTTCAAAATACATATGACTCTTGAAATACAAATAACATCATATAAAATTAACAATTATTTGTAATATAATATGAATCGTGTTAAATTGTTATTATTTTTCAATTTGTTATTTTCCTATATTATTGTAAATTCATAACAAAGTCCTTATACCGGGGTTTTTTTATCCCATACTGATTCAAGTCCTCCATTTAGATTGACAAGATAATAATTACCAGTCATATTGTGTTAAGCAATGACAATCAACAAAAATCAAGGACAAAGTCTTAAGTAAATCGGATTATATCTTCCAAAAGCAGTTTTCAACCACGACCAGCTTTATGTTGCACTTTCAAGAGTAACTTCGGCGAATGGACTAAAGATATTAGATATAAATGCCAAGAGTAGGCAAAATTTGACTATCGAGAAATTTTAGACGGTCTCCAAAAATCACAAGGTATGTAGGTAAAATATAATTTCTTAAATTCATAGTGGCCATCTTCAATCATACATTGTTATTCGTCAAAAATCATATTTATCAAGGTTGTTTCTATGCAGGTTGACATCATATAAACAAATTTATCTTTGGTTTATTACAATTATTACTTACTGATGGTTCTAATACCTTTTAGATTATATGCATCGATACCTGTATTTTTTTTCCAATATTATCTTTATTCTAGTCGACATTTTTTTTCCTTTAGAGCACCTCGATTTCTCTGTCCTGTGGCACGAAAATTACTGTTCTCCAACAGCACAACAAATTCGGTGAGAGTAGCTTGAAATCGACATCAGATTCGCTGCTAATAAGTTGAAATCGTTTGTTGTCGACAAAGAAGCTTGCAATTAAGCACGTACCTCAGAAAAATCAAGTATGTATAGTGAGTTTTTTGTGTTTCTGTGTTTTTCTTGTTTCTTTTGTGAGTAATATGTATAAATTCAATTCTCCCTTTTTGAAAACGAGTCTAAACGATGTACAAGGGTCACAGAGGCACAAGGGTTACAGATGTACAAGGGTCGCAAAGGGGTACAAGGGTCGCAGAGGTACAAGGGTCGCCGAGGGGTCAAAGGGTCGCAAAGGTACAAGGGTCACAGAGGGGTAAGGGTCACAGGGGTACAAGGTTCGTAGAGGTACAAAGGTCGTAGAGGTACAAGGGTCACAAAGGTGTCAAAGGGTCGCAGAGGTACAAAGGTCGCACGGTCGCAATGGGTCACAGAGTCTCATCGAGTCGCACGGTCGCAATGGATCATAGAATTTACCCTTTTTATGTTTTTGTTACAGGTGTAATGGATTCGATGGATGAGAAAATCACACTGATTTATTTTTTGTATGATGGTAAATGGGAAAAAAACCCAAATGGAGAATCTGAATGGATTGGTAGAGTTCAGAAAAACCAGAGAGTATTTTTCTATTGTCCTCCGGTTAGTCTGACATACCAGCAACTGGTTGATGAGTTATGTGCAGAGATGATGGTGGGAAATAATACAACGAAATTGAAGTGAAGTTATTTGCCCAATATTTGTGAAAATGGGAAGCCGACATATATAATGAATGACAAGCATCTTATTGTTATCTATTCGATCGCATAAGAAGAATTCGAGCACTGCTGTATGTGGAGATAGAATCGGCAAGTGTGAAGTGTGAAATCAAAATTGAGAGGGAAGTTGAGCCTTTAGTTCCTGCTTTTGGAAGCATTGCTAAAGAAGGTGAGGATGGAGGTGTTGTAGATTATGATGACTGTGTTATTGTAGGTACAAATAACAAAAGTAGAGTTGGGAGTAATCCGACGGAAATGATAAATATTGTGGATTCGGATAATTCTGATAGTGAACATACAAACGAGTTAAGAGAAGATGGTGGGTGTGCCATGAATATGGTAGTTGATGAAGTTGTTTGTGGCAGTAATAAAGTTGATTCCGATGTGCCAACAGAGCATAAGGATGGTGATGGTGAGGAAAACTTGGAAATGGTAGTTCACGAGAAGGCAGCCATCAAAAATAATTTCTTCGAGTTCGAAGATGGATTGCATCTTAAAATTGGGCAAGAATTTGATAGCAAGAAGGATGTACATGCATTTGTAAGGAATGGTTCAATTGAAGTTTGTTTTAGATATACAACATTGAGATCTGATTTGAAGCTGTGGGAAGTACGATGCAAGTTTGGCGGAAGTGGTTGTAAATGAAAATTACGCGTGGCAGCAATCCCGAACTCCAAACGGTTTAGTGTGAGAACACACCATCCCATTCATAACCATCACCTATTGAATGATTTGAAGTGCTATTGACTGTTGTGACCTCGCGACCCTTAGACCTGGTACAAAGTGAACGAATTTGAAGTGCTATTGAATGATTTGAAGGCCTGGTACAAAAAATGACTTTTGTGACTGTTGTGACCTCGCGACCCTTAAACCTCTGCGACCCTTGTACCCCTCTGCGACCCTTGTACACCTTTGCGACCCTTGCACCTCTACGACCCTACGACCCTTGTACCTCTACGACCCTTGTACCTCTGCAACCCTTGTGCCTCTGCAACCGTTATTACCCTCTGTGACCATTGTTTCCATTGTGACCCTTGAGTAATTGTTACCTTTGAATCTCCAATCTGCCTAATCACATCTACATACTTCAAGTTAAAACTGGATTTAACCATCTTCTTGCACATTCTTGGGCATGATGGATCCGCATCCATAACATCAACATACCATCCCTTTTCTCCCAAGCTAAAGATGGTTTCGAATGGAAGTGACTGAAAACATTAAAACAAAATGATAAGAATGCAAAAGTACAAAAACATTCAAGTTATTCGAATAATATATAAAACTTACCATTAGTGGGATCATGAAACCGCCATAATACCATTTTGGTTTCGGTGATTCCCTGCTAACGTGCTTGCGGCAAGTATCCACAATCTTCTCGAATGTGTAACGCCCCCATGGAAAGACTTCACAAAATTCCAAGTCATCAACCATATCAATGAGATCATGGCTGATAGAGTTGTCTGATGAAGGCTTGTGAGCCATAACTTGCGCCAACAACATCAAAGTTGCCAACCTCGTTCGGTTGTCGGAATTTTTCGCCTTCACAAGCTTTTCATTGACTTATGCGGGGGTCACCTTTCCACGACCAAAATTCTTTAGCCTGAATGTATCAACCCTTTTGGACTCCCATCCTTTAGGATATGGTCCGCATTTTAATCCGGAAATTAGTGTGTGGTCCACTATAAAGTACTAGATGGGAACATCGTTTAAGACAAATCACAACTTCTTCTTGTCCCATACAATCCCGAAGTGATTTAGTAGGACATACATTACCTTCTTCAATGTGGACTCATATTGGAAATGGAATAAATGCCTAACTTGTGACTCCTTCTTGAAGTAATGCAACTCGTATTCATCTAAGATTCCTCTTAGCTTCGTTATTGTCTCGTGATGATCACACTTGGTGGTGATCTTTGGCATTCTGTCCATGTGCTTGAATTCATTCACAAACTTCGGCTTTGGCGCCACCTACAAAATGACCAATTAAGAATACATTAGACTTCTACCGACTCAAGCGACCCATGCGACTGAACCGACCCTTGCGACCCATGCGACTCAACCGACCCTTACGACTCATGCAACTCAAACGACCCTCGGACCCTCTGCGACACTCAAGCGGCCACTGCGACTCAATGAGACTCGATCAACCCTTGCAACACAACCGACTCACTGAGATTCAACCGACTCACTGAGACTCAAGCGACCTATGCGACTCAACTGACCCATGCGACTCAAGCGACCCGCGAGGCATTCTATCAAGTGACCCATACGACTTAAACAACCCTTAACTCAATGACACAAGCGACCCATGCGACTCAAACGACCCTTGCGACTCAATGACCCTTGGACTTTCTGCGACACTCAAGCGATCATTGCGACCCAATCGAATCATCAAGTCGAAGATGGTCATGCAACTCTTGCGACCCTTGTGACTCAACCGAATCACTGAGACTCAACCGACTCACTGATACTCACACCCATTTCAAATCAATAAACCATTTTATGACTCGTCAGCCTACCAAAACCCTAGAAATCGATCTACTTACACTTATTGACGCCATTGAAGATTGACTCGTGCTCTCTTCTTCACAGTTGCTGCTAATTCTAGCCTTTTTCTTGGTCTCAACTTGAATTTTCCTTCTTGTCAACTGATGCGTGTCAAGTTAACAAGTTAACCTAAGACTACCCACAAGTGCACGTCACGTGTGTAGTAGTTAAGAGTCAAAAGTAGAACAAAAGCTTAATGCGAAATAATGAGGATGACGAAATGCAAATATGATGATGATGCAATGGATAAGTGAGTTCTAAACAAAGAGAAAAACACCCTAGGAAACCGGTTTCACCGCATAGCTTCCGAAACCTATCTCCGATCTATATAATAGTGCATTCCCTATCAAGATATCTAAGGTGGACGATCCTAATGTCGAACCTTACCTCTCTCAAGGCATAGGAACGTGGCTAAATTGAGTCATCCCCTACTTTTGTGGCTGACACCCCAACTAAACCCCATTACGATTCATGATTCGCCCGATACAACCCTCAACTGTTACTACCCTACTTCGTGACCTAGTCTCGGTTGTTCTAAGCCTGATTTTCTAGGATTAGAATTCACCTTTCAGTCCTTCTCCTAATCCCTAACACATGCATATACGCGGCCATTCGTAAACACAAGATAGTAAGTTTTCAGTAAGCCTGATTTTCTAACATCAGAGTTCACCTTTCAGTCCTTCTCCTAATCCCTAACACATGCA
Organism: Gynandropsis gynandra; assembly: GCA_036759665.1. NCBI lineage: Eukaryota > Viridiplantae > Streptophyta > Magnoliopsida > Brassicales > Cleomaceae > Gynandropsis > Gynandropsis gynandra. The sequence continues at coordinate 5,182,184 of CM071862.1, forward strand.
TATACGTGGCCATTCGTAAACACAAGACAGTAAGTTCTCAGACAAAGAATAAAAAATACGAAATGGGCAAATGCATTCATAAACGAATCAAAGATGGTTTCGGGACAGCCATGGTCTAATCCCTTCTCCTAGAACAAATCTACTACTCGCTCATGAGTCTAAACATCACAAACAAAACAACAGATTAAAGAGCATAGAGATATCAAACGAGCGATAATCCCGAATCAATCTCACACTCCTTGCGTGCCTCCCGTCAAGGGGACTCTATGTATGGATGGTGGATATGAATTCTGTTCTCGAAGCTGGATCGTGGATGGTGATTGTCTTCTTCCTCTTTCTGTCCTTTTTTCCTTTCTGGCTTTGTATTTTGAATTTGAAGTTTTGACCGACTCCTTTCCACCAAATTCGTCGGTAGGTCGTTTTACATAGTCATGCCCGACCGTGCTCTATGTAATGCCAGGTCGGGCATGCTTCTTCCGTAATTGTAGACAAGTTGTTTTGCTATGAAGCCCGACCGTGCTTCCCTTGATGCTCGACCGTGCTGCCTTCATTGGTAGGATGCCCCACCGTGCTCTTGGAACGCCTGACCCGTGCACAAGCTACAGGAATGAATTTGTATGAGTTGCCCGACCGTGCACCATAAGACGCCCGACCGTGCTCCCTCACTAAGAGAGTGCCCAACTGTGCATGATGTGTGCCCGGGTCATGCACATCTCTCGGAGATGAATTGCAACAAAGGAGCACGACCGTGCTCCTCTCGTAGCCCGACCGTTCTGCTCTAAGGGGAAGGATGATCGACTGTGCTGGATTGGATGCCCGGCCGTGCTGCTTCACCAAAGAGGAGCCCGATCGTGCTGCAATGAAAGCTCGACCGTGCACAAGGTGAGAGTGGCCGTTCGGTCGTGCACTTGATCATTCTTGGCCATGACTTATCCACTTCTCGTTCCGTTCGATCCGTTGTGACCTTAATTGTCCAATGATGTCCCGTGTACGCACCATAACTCAGAAATGAATCGAATACGCGTTAAAACGTATAAGAACACGAAAACACGAAAACAAGTAAAATGAATACAAAATCATACGTAAACCTCGCAACTATGGTCATAAACATCTCTAAAATCATGCAAAAATCGTGTACGAAAACTAGATGATCAAAATCCTCCAGACTTGAATGTTTGCTTGTCCCTAAGCAAACGTAAACGTGGAACACGTGGGAGACATAAAATATAAGAATTCACATTTCCCCTAGAAATACCGCTAAAGCAAACCTAATTGATCAACCAAACAAGTTAGAGCAAATTTTGATCTAATAAGTTTCAGTCTTCATCTTAGGTTCACCATGGCTACCTATTAGAAAGCAAATCAAATATGAGCAAAGTGAGAACCCGCAACTCTCTCTACCAAACGAGACTTCAAACAAATACTAATCACATCATCAAAGAGGATACTTGTTTTATTCTCGAGCTTATTTATTCTTCTTTAACTGATTTTGCGAACACACTAGGCTTCTAGGACATCAGATTTGAAGGGATTCAACTTCTACTTAGACCCAAGCTACCGATGACGGTATCTCTTGCACCTCGTTGAAGAGTGCAGCGGAGTAGATGGCGTTTTTTATGCGCCTTGGTCTTAGGACATAGAAAGATGATCGCCAACCCACCACTTAGACCTGAAACATCGAAAATTTATCAAGGTCGATGCACTCATATCGATTTTGGATCATGCTTTGAGGCATTACTTCTATCGATAGTGGAGTGTTAGTGTGCGCTCTTATTTTCTGCAAAACAAGCTCAAGTCATGCGATCAATCATCCTCGTGAAAAAGAAATAAAGCATCGTCAATATGAAGTATAATCCTTTGGATAGAGAGAATAAACAAGAAACTAACTTAGCAAACTCATCTAAACTTCCCATAAATAACACTAGGATTCCCAAAGACTTATGACCCACTCGTTCCTCAACCATCTTATAAGCTCTAACATGCAAAATATCACGGAAAAGGCCAACTTCTTAAGCATCCTAGGTTCAAGGTTCATCTCAAAACGTGGCACCTAACAAACGTGAGGTACTCCCCCCAAACTTGATTGAACGGCGTCCTTGACGTGTAGCTCCAATGGAGGATAGGAAGGTGAAGTCACGATTTAAGGTGTTCTTTTTTTTGTTTGCGTAGTTTTTATGTTGTAAACTTCTTATTAACCTAAGACACGGTTGAAGGTTATTTTCTTGTTTATGTTTAACTTTTTATTAACCTAATAAGTTTATGTTTTTAACTTCTTGTTTATGTTTAAAACAAGAAGTCACGGTTGAAGGTGTTCTTCTTCTTTTTTTGAACTTCTTATTAACTTGACACCTTAAATAAGATGTTTTTGTGTAGTTGTTAACTTGACACGCATCCCCAGAAACGGCGCTAAAAAATTGATGTGTGTCAAGTTAACAAGTTAACCTAAGACTACCCGCAAGTGCATGGCACGTGTGTAGTAGTTAAGGTGTTGATTCCACGAGGACTAATGTAACACGATGTAAGAGTCAAAAGTAGAACCAAAGCTTGCTGCGAAAGAATGAGGATGATGAAATGCAAATATGATGATGATGCAATGGATAAGTGAGTTCTTAACAAAGAGACAAACGCCCTAGGAAATCGGTTTCACCGCATACCTTTCGAAACCTATATTTGATCTATCTAATCGTGCATTACCTATCAAGACATCTAAGGCGGACGACCCTAATGTAGAATCTACCCTCTCTCAAGGCATAGGAACGTGGCTAGAGTGAGTCATCCCCTACTTCTCCTAACCCCTAACACATGCATCTACGTGGCCTTTGTAAACACAAGTCAATTAAGCGCTCAGATAAAGAATAGATGAACTAAAACGGGAAGATGCATTCAAAATAGATCAAAAGTGGTTCCGGGATAGCCAAGGGCTAATCCCTTTTCCTAGAACAAACAAACTACTCGCTCATGCGTCTGTAAAGAAACATAAAAAAGTAGAAAGTCTAAGGAACATGATAACCAAGCGAAACCGAAGTGTCGGGTTGATCTCCAATGCTCCTTGCTTGCCTCCTTGCAAGAATTCTTCTCCAATCACGAACTGATTTGATCTCCAAAGTAAGCTTGCTCCAATGACGTCTTTTGCCTCCTTTTAAGCCTCCTAAGTCGGTCCAATTGTTGCCTCATTTGCCCCCACGAGTTCCCTTTGTTTTAAGTTAAGTTTACTTAACTTAATAGGCAGTTTTGGGCCGCGACCCGCTCGGGCATTGAGTGTGCCCGCTCGGGTGCGGCTAGGGTGGAACGCACGGACTGTGGGGCTGGAATGCATGCCCGATCGGGCATGGTATGTGAGCCCGCTCGGGCACAAGGCAAATGGTCGGGCATATTCATGCCCGAGTCATGCAAATCGTGCACAAGTTTGGCCGTAGGTTTTGCCCGGTCGTGCAAGAGTTGTGCCCGACTGGGTGGAGGCTTTCCATGCTCAATCTCATCCCGTTTGTCCCGTGATGATCCTCGAAGTTGCTCCTTAGCTCCGTGCATGTCCTTTTAGCTCCAAATTTATCCAAATACGCGTAAAGACCTGTAAAAATATGAAAACACGAAAACAAGTAATACGTAAACAGAATCATACGTAAAACATCACATATGTATAAAAAACGTCTCCTAAATCGTGCAAAAAATATGTATGAAAACGAGATGATCAAAATCCCCCAAACTTGAATGTTTTCTTGTCCCTAAGCAAACGTAAACGTGGAACACATGGGGTATGAAAACACGAGAATTCCCCTTCTCCTAGAAATACCGCTAAAGCGAACCTAACCGATCAACTAGCATGTCGAGAGCAAATTCGGCCTAATCGAGTTTTCAGTCTTAATCCTAGGTCCACCATGGTTACCCATGAGAAAGTAAATCAAAGGAAA
>CM071862.1:5189574-5204222 GCA_036759665.1 Gynandropsis gynandra
AACTGAGCATGTTCATGGCCGTTCTGATTATCGATATTCTGTTGTTCTGACGGCTCTGTGTTGTCTTCTTCCTTACCCTTTCTCAGTAGTCTGCAAGTTCGCTCGATCTCTGGGTCGATTCTGAGTAGACTAGAAGTGCCCTGCGACCTGGTCATACACCAAAAAGAACGAACGAAAGGAACTTAGGTAGAAAGAATCGAAAGTAAACAAAAGCAAAAATAAAATAAAAACAAAAATAAAGCAAGAAGGACTCTAGGTTCGAATCTAAGACGCGTTGACAATAGTCCCCGGCAACGGCGCCAAAAACTTGATGCGTATCAGAGTTAAATATAACCTAATCTACCCGCAAGTGCACGGCACGTGTGTAGTATTTTAGGTGTCGATCCCACAGAGACTATGCAACGCTACCTAAACCCGAACTATGAATCAAACTTGCTAACGAAAGAATGTGGATAAGGAATGAAATACTGAAAGTAACTAAACTACTTGGGTTCTAACGATAAGACAAGCGTCCTAGGAAACCGGTTTCACCACAAGACTACCGAAACCAACGATTAACCTATCTATCATGCAATCCCTGTTAAAGCTATCTAAGGCGGACGATCCTAACATGATATCTACCCTCTCTCAAGGCATAGACACGTGATCTAGACAAGTTGCCCCCTACTTTCGTGGCTGACACCTTGAACTAAACCCATAAACTCTGTGATTCGCCCGTTCACCCTCAACCGTTGCTACCCTACTTTCGTGGCCTAACCTCGGTTGTTCTAAACCTGATCTTCCAAGACTATAATTCTCCTTTCGGTCCTTCTCCTAATCTCTAACACATGTATTTACGTGGCCTTTGTAAACACAAGTAAATTATAGCTCTCAGATAAAGAATAGATGAACTAAAACGGGAAGATGCATTCAAAATAGATCAAAAGCGGTCTCGGGATAGCCAAGGGCTAATCCCTTCTCCTAGAACAAACAAACTACTCGCTCATGCGTCTGTAAAGAAACATAAACATAGTAGAGAGTCTAAGGAACATAAAAACCAAACAAAACCGAAGTGGTGGTGCTTGATCTCCAATGCTCCTCGCTTATCTCCTCGCAAGAATCTGCTCTAACTTTGCTGAATTCTTCTCCTCTGTATGCTTAATGACGATGACGTCTTTTGCCTCCTTTTAAGCCTCCTAAGTCGGTCCAATTGTTGCCTCATTTGCTCCCACGAGTTCCCTTTGTTTAAGTTTACTTTTACTTAACTTAATAGGAAGTTTCGGGCCGTCACCCGCTCGGGCATTGAGTGTGCCCGCTCGGGTGCGGCTAGGGTAACCCGCGTGGTCTGCTGGCTGGGGTGCAACGCCCGCTCGGGTGCTAGGTATGTGCCCGCTCGGGTGCATGGCAACAGCTCGGGCATGTGCTTGCCCGAGTCGTATGGTTTGTCCTGTCCAAAGCCCCGTGGGTTCTGCCCGATCGTGTAAGGCTTGTACCCGACCGGGTGGAGGCTTCTCCATGCTCAATCTCGTCCCGTTTGTCCCGTGATGATCTCCGAAGTTGCTCCTTAGCTCCGTGCATGCTCCTTTAGCTCCAAAATGGTCCAAATATGCGTAAAAACCTGTAAGAACATGAAAAGCACGAAAGCAAGTAAAACGGATACGGAATCATACGTAAAACATCACATATGTATAAAAAAAGTCTCCTAAATCGTGCAAGAAATACGTATGAAAACAAGATGATCAACAACGTGGATAGATTGAGTCATCCCCTACTTTCGTGGCTGACACCCCAACTAAACCCCATTACAATTCATGATTCGCCCGATATAACCCTCAACCGTTATTACCCTACTTTCGTGACCTAGTCTCGGTTGTTCTAAGCCTGATTTTCTAGGTTTAAATTCATATTTTAATCCTTCTCCTAATCCCTAACACATGCATATACGCGGCCATTCGTAAACACAAGACAATAAGTTCTCAGTAAGCCTGATTTTCTAGGATCGGAATTCACCTTTCAGTCCTTCTCCTAGTCCCTAACACATGCATATACGTGGCCATTCGTAAACACAAGACAGTAAGTTCTCAGAGCAAGAATAGATAATACGAAACGGGGAAATGCATTCATAAAGGAATCTAAGACGGTTTGGGGATAGCCATGGGCTAATCCCTTCTCCTAGAACAAATCTACTACTCGCTCATGAGTCTAAACATCACAAACAAAACAGTAGATTAAAGAGCATAGAGATATCAAACGAGCGATAATCCCGAATCAATCTCCAACTCCTTGCGTGCCTCCCATCAAGGGGACTCTATGGATGAATGATGGATGTGAATTTTGTTCTCGATGGTGGATCGTCTTCTTCCTCTTTCTGTCCTTTTTTTTCCTTTTTGGCTTTGTAATTTGAATTTGAATTTTTGGCCGACTCCTTTTCACCAAATTCCCGACCGTGATCCATGTCATGCCCGGTCGGGCATGCTTCATCCGTAATTGTAGACAAGTTGTTTTGCTATGAAGCCCGACCGTGCTGCCCTTGATGCCCGACCGTGCTGCCTTCATTGGTAGGATGCCCGACCGTGCTCTTGGAATGCCCGACCCGTGCACAAGCTGCGGGGATGAATTTGTATGAGTTGCCCGACCGTGCACCATAAGATGCTAGACTGTGCTCCCTCACCAAGAGAGTGCCCGACCGTGCATGATGTGTGCTCGAGTCGTGCACATCTCTCGGGGATGAATTGCAACAAAGGAGCCCGACCATGCTCCTCTCTTAGCCTGACCATGCTGCTCCAAGGGGAAGGATGATCGACCATGCTGGATTGGATGCCCGGCCATGCTGCTTCACCAAAGAGGAGCCCGACCGTGCTGCAATGAAAGCTCGACCATGCACAAGGTGAGAGTGGCCGTTCGGTCATGCACTTGATCATTCTTGGCCATGACTTATCCACTTCTCGTTTCGTTCGATTTTATGTGACCTTAATTGTCTAATGATGTCGCGTTTACGCTCCTGAACTCCAAATGAATCGAATACACATTAAAACCTATAAGAACACGAAAACATGGAAACAAGTAAAACAGATACAAAATTACATGTAAACCTCACAACTATGGTCATAAACATCTGTAAAATCATGCGAGAATTGTGTCGAAAACGAGATGATCAAAATCCCCCAGACTTGAATGTTTGCTTGTCCCTAAGCAAATGTAAATGTGGAACACGTGGGAGATATAAAATATAAGAATTCACCTTTCTCCTAGAAATACCGCTAAAGCAAACCTACTCGATCAACCAAACAAGTTAGAGCAAATTTTGGTCTAATAACTTTCAGTCTTCATTTTAGGTTCACCATGGCTACCTATAAGAAAGTAAATGAAAGATGAGCTAAGTGAAAAACCACAACTCTCTACCAAACGAGACTTCAAACAAACGCTAATCACATGATCAAAGAGGATACTTGTTTTATTCTCGAGCTTCTTTATTATTCTTTTACTGATTTTGCGAACACACTAGGCTTCTAGGACATCGAATTTGAAGGGATTCAACTTCTACTTAGACCCAAGCTACCGATGACGGTATACTCTTGCACCTCGTTGAAGAGTGCAGCGGAGTAGATGGCGTTTTTTATGCGCCTTGCTATGAGGACTTAGAAAGATGATCGCCAACCCACCACTTAAACCCGGACCATCGAAAATGTATCAAGGTCGATGCACTCATATCGATTTTAGATCATGCTTTGAGGCATTACTTCTATTGATAGCGGAGTGTTAGTGTGCGCTCTTATTTTCTGCAAAACAAGCTCAACTCATGCGATCAAATCATCCTCGTGAAAAAGAAAAAAAGCATCGTTAATATGAAGTATAATCATTTGGCTAGAGAGAATGAACAAGACACTAACTTAGCAAACTCATTTAAACTTCCCATAAATAACACTAGGATTCCCAAAGACTTATGACCCACTCGTTCCTCAACCTTCTTATAAGCTCTAACATGCAAAATATCACGGAAAAGGCCAACTTCTAAAGCATCCTACGTTCAAGGTTCATCTCAAAACGTGGCATCAGACAAGTGTCTGGGACGACTCTAGCTCAGAAAAAAAACAACTAAACTAATCTAAGAACTACAAAAACAAAGGAAAATAAAACGAGATCACTTGAAAAACGTGAGGTACTCCCCCAAGACTTGAATTGAACGACGTCCTCGACGTGTAGCTCCGATGGAGGATACGAAGGTGAAGTCACGGTTGAAGTCGTTCTTCTTTTTCTGTGTGTAATTTTTATGTTTTTAACTTCTTATTAACCTAAGACACGGTTGAAGGTTATTTTCTTGTTTATGTTTAACTTTTTATTAACCTAATAAGTTATGTTTTTAACTTCTTGTTTATGTTTTAAACAAGAAGTCACGGTTGAAGGTGTTCTTCTTCTTTTTTTGAACTTCTTATTGACTTGACACCTTAAATAAGATGTGATGTGCATAGACTCAAGTAATAAATTACCTAGACTAACGCTTCCGCAAGGATACGGATCGTGTAGCAACTAGGGTCAAACACAAGGAATTGATGCAACTCTAAAGCTATTGGACTAATGAATAAGACGTGTAAAATCAATAGTAGAAGGAATGCAAATGCAAACTAACTAAACTAAAGTTGGGAATGACTCAGCGACAAATCATCATAGGTATCAAGAGTTGCACAACGATGTAACGAAGTTCTAACGAGATAATTGGTCTTAGATACTATCACGAGTTCAGGGAATTCAAGCTCTCCTATAGGAACTAACTGGCGTAGACTTGTCCACTATCTAGCATGCATATACCAATGTATCCATTGCGCATCTTACATGGATAGACGCATTACGACCGCTATCCTAATCCCTAGATTCAATCGATTGACCTGGCGTAGATTCTAAACCGATTTAACCCTAAATCATGGCTAAGTTCTAAAGTCTAATGCCCTGGCGTTGGTTTATTAGACTTCTAACATCATTCATTCGAGTGGCGTACAAGTAATGAAAGCATTAAGATCAACCATGAAATCTGAAAACATGATAAAATACCAAATTCATTCATATCGAGTGGCGTACAAGTATGAAAGCATTAAGATCCACCATTCATTAAGCACAAAACTTCATTACATATTGGCAATACTCTCTAACCCATGGCAATAGATCTACTTGGACATGAACTCAGAAAACGAAACACAAGAGAAAACTAGATTCAACATAGATAGAGAAAGAGATGACTCCCTATTCATCAACCGATGTCTTCAATAGATCCTCCATGCTTCGGATCCTTCGTTCCGTCCGTCTCAATCCTTCCAAGTGTGTCTTCTATGGCACTGAATTGTCCTTGAGTCCCCCTTTCAATTTGGTTCGAATCCCCTTTTTATAGATCTGATTTCTCATGATTTGGCTGTTCTAAATCTTGGGAATTTGTTGAGAAAATCAAGGGCCCGAGCGGGCTCAGCTTGTACCCGCTCGTGCAGGCCTTCTGCCCAACCATTTCACCCATTTTAGCCCGAGCGGGCACCTATGCCCGAGCATGTGGCTTACCTAACCCGAGTCGTGTAAACCTATGGCCATTTTGGATGGTAATTAGCCCGAGCGAGCACACCAAATCCACCCGAGCGGGCACCTCTTCTTGGTCATGTTCCTTGAGTGCCCGAGTCGTGCAAAGCTACGGGGGTAATTGGCAGCAATTAGCCCGATCGTGCACACTTCCATTGCCCGAGCGGGCATGTACTAAAATGTCGTTTCCGCTCCCTTCGCTCGGTGTTTGAATGTTCACTTGAATCCATGGCCTTGCACAAGTTGAACCTTGTCATTCAACTACGTTTTCGGGGTTAAATTGCCATAATCTCTCGTGTTTCTCCTCATGTCTTCGTTTCCTACACAAAACACGAAATGTAGATGAAGTCCTCGAATAAACTCGATAAATGAATGAAATCTAATAAATCTAATCAAAACTATACCTAAGAATGACATAAAAACTACAACGGATTACGTGTTATCAAGATTTTTTTGTGTAGTTGTTAACTTGACACGCATCCCCAGAAACGGCGCCAAAAAATTGATGTGTGTCAAGTTAACAAGTTAACCTAAGACTACCCGCAAGTGCATGGCACGTGTGTAGTAGTTAAGGTGTTGATTCCACGAGGACTGATGTAACACGATGTAAGAGTCAAAAGTAGAACCAAAGCTTGCTGCGAAAGAATGAGGATGATGAAATGCAAATATGATGATGATGCAATGGATAAGTGAGTTCTTAACAAAGAGACAAACGCCCTAGGAAATCGGTTTCACCGCATACCTTCCGAAACCTATATCTGATCTATCTAATCGTGCATTACCTATCAAGATATCTAAGGCGGACGATCCTAATGTAGAATCTACCCTCTCTCAAGACATAGGAACGTGGCTAGAGTGAGTCATCCCCTACTTCCATGGCTGATACCCCAACTAAATCCATTACGATTCATGATTCGCCCGATACAACCCTCAACCGTTACTACCCTACTTTCGTGGCCTAGTCTCGGTTGTTCTAAGCCTGATTTTCTAGGATTAGAATTCAACATTCAGTCCTTCTCCTAATCACTAACACATGCATATACTTTGCCATTCACAAACACAAGACAGTAAGTTCTCAGTAAGCCTGATTTTCTAGGATCAGAATTCACCTTTCAATCCTTCTCCTAATCCCTAACATATGCATATACATGGCCATTCGTAAACACAAGACGATAAGTTCTTAGACAAAGAATGGATAATACGAAATGAGGAAATGCATTCATAAACAAATCAAAGACGGTTTCGGGATAGACATGGGCTAATCCCTTCTCCTAGAACAAATCTAGTACTCGCTCATGAGTCTAAACATCACAAACAAAACAGTAGATTAAAGAGGATAAAATATATTAAACGAGCGATGATCCCGAATCAATCTCTAACTCCTTACGTGCCTCCCGTCAAGGGGACTCCATGGATGGATGGTGGATGTGAATTTTGTTCTCGATGGTGGATCGTGGATGGTTGATTGTCTTCTTCCTCTTTCTGTCCTTTTATTTCCTTTCTGGCTTTCTAATTTGAATTTGAAATTTTAGCTGACTCCTTTCCACAAAATTCGTCGGTAGGCCGTTTTACATAGTCATGCCCGACCGTGCTCCATGTCATGCCCGGTCGGGCATGCTTCTTCCGTAAGTGTAGACAATTTGTTTTGCTATGAAGGCCGACCGTGCTGCCCTTGATGCCCGACTGTGCTGCCTTTATTGGTAGGATGCCCGAATGTGCTCTTGGAACGCCCGACACGTGCACAAGCTACGGGGATGAATTTGTATGAGTTGCCCGACCGTGCACCATAAGACGCCAGACCGTACTCCCTCACCAAGAGAGTGCCCGACCGTGCATGATGTATGCCCGTGTCGTGCACATCTCTCGGGGATGAATTACAACAAAGGAGCCCGACCGTGCTCCTCTCTTAGCCCGACTGTGCTGCTCCAAGGGGAAGAATGATCGACCGTGCTAGATTGCATGCCCAGCTGTGTTGCTTCACCAAAGAGGAGCCCGACCGTGCTGCAATGAAAGTTTGACCGTGCACAAGGTCAGAGTGGCCGTTTGGTCGTGCACTTGATCATTCTTGGCCATGACTTTTGCACTTCTCATTCCGTTCGATCCGTTGTGACCTTAATTGTCCAATGATGTCCTGTGTATGCTCCTTAACTCCGAAATGAATCGAATACACAATAAAACCTATAAGAACACGAAAAACACGGAAACAATTAAAACATATACAAAATCACACGTAAACCTCACAACTATGGTCATAAACATCTTTAAAATCATACGAGAATCGTGTAAGAAAACGAGATGATCATCAACTTCACATCGATCCCTCTCAAGTTCGAAATCACTTTGTCTTCCTTGCTCTAAACTTTAAAACAGGTTTTCACATCGAAACAATGTTTGTCTTCCTTACTTTTGACACGGTTTGACAAATTTTCATATCGAAAAACTATAGAACGTGTGTTTTTTCACGTTTGAAAATTCAGGAAAAAATTATATTTTCTTAATTTTATTTTTTTCCTATTTAATAATTATTCTCATGAGGGTAGACGTGAAGCACTTTAGCCCTATGAGGGTATCTCTAATATTATACCGATTAAGCGAGAAGAGAGACTACCGTAACGATGAGAGAAGTAAGGGGGTAGAAAGACAATATTCTGAAGATGACGAGCCATTTCGGGTCGATGGCTGGAAAATCTGAAGCCTCTGCCGACAAAGTACTGGGTAAACAGAGACAGGGTGGGGCCCTGTTCAAATCACTTTATGAAAAGGAAGTTACCCATGTTGGAGATTGCTCCGATTATGATTTAAGGAAGTTAAATTGTTTTTGTTTCGTCCAAAAACTTGATATCGTAAATATCGAATAGTAACAGATCGTTTCTGTCTTCACTGATATCAACACAAATGAAAGAAGAAACCATCATCCAAAAACTTGATTTCATGAATCACGAGTAGAAACGGATTGTTCATATCTCCACTGATACATGAATGAAAGAAGAAATCCAAGTGCTAGCTTAGAGTCTTAAAATTTTTTTTGACCCTTTGTGTTTTTTTTATTTTTATCTCCTTGAATCTCGAAACCCCAAACATGTATTTATAAAGAATTTGAGATGCTTAATGTGACAACTAACTTAATTTAATCTGATATTTAATTAAGAAATGGGTCATGAGTCCATTTCGAAATCAGATAAGATTAGTCGATGGCCATTGACCCAATTCGAACTCTACACTTGCCAGCTCCTAATTCGAATTCAAGTCCAACAACGTTAGTTATGGACCCAGTTCAAATTTTAAGCCCAAAAAAATTCCTAGCAAAAAACGCCAAAGTCCATTCGTTCTTGTGTGCGATCCAACGGGTCTCCGTTATGTTGGGAGTGATTAATATCACAAATAATGAGCAGTGTCTAGCAACACATCATTATTACCCAAGTAATAAGAATGTCTATGACTCAACATAACCATTCCCGTGATTGACGTGTAGTCTAATCATTTTGTGCTTGATGTCTTGATCGAACACGAGCCATGGAAAACGTCATACTCGTATAGTTCAATCATAGGTTTCTTGATTCCCAATTAGATTGTACGGAAACAAATAAATTCTATATCACATATCAATTTATTTGAGCACGACCATGCATTTCACAATATCACTCGATTAAGGAGCTCATAACATCACTCCCGTTATATAGGAAGGACAAATCCGATCTCGATAAATTAACATCTTGCTGCGTAAGTGAACTGTGTATGCAATCACTACCTCGTAAGCCACCCAGCTACGAGCGACGTTCAGCAGTGTCAAAGTACACATTTGCGTTACATCAAGATCTCAGATGATCTCAAGTCAAAGGATCACATACACCATCATCACTATGAGAATTTCCTATGACACTCATATAACAATCCATGTAGCAATCTCATGGAGGATCGATGCAGTACAATATTATTTTACATGTACCTATGTGTTGAATTGATATCTTAATTAATTCAACACATACTAGTCTCAATGCATCATTGATATCCTCATTTTCAATGATACTCGACTAGGGATGTCATTTAAGAATATATTCAAAAAAATAATCCTAAGGATGTTATTGCATTCACTTGTAATACACATAAAATAAACTATATAAAATAACAAATGCCATAAATAATAAAATATCATGATATATAAATAAAACCCTAAATAAACTCAATTTATGATTGGTCTTTAAGGTATACTCCAACAATCTCCCATTTGCGCTAAGACCAATCAAACCAATCTGGCATGAGTCTAGTGCCTATCGATCTAGTGTGATGATCATGCTTAAGCTGCGTCAAAAACTTTGTCAATGGGTCAACGACACTGTCATCTGTTGGTACTCTGCATATCTTCACATGTACTCTCTCAACAATTTCTTGAATGAGAATGAAATGCCTGAGTTTGTGTTTGGATTTCTAGTGTGTTTTGGGTCCCTTAGCTTATGCAATGGCTCCATTGTTGTCACAATAGAGCTCAATGGGATCTACCATGCTAGGAACCACTCTAAGTTCGGAAACGAACTTCTTAATCCAAACATCTTCTTTTGCCGTTTCTGATGCAGCAAGTTACTAGGCCTCTGTCGTAGAATCGTAAATTATCGCTCGCTTAGAACTTTTCCAGCTCAAAACACCACCATTCAAACAAAACACATAACCAGATTGTGATCGGTAATCATCCTTGTCGGTTTTGAAGCTAGCATCAGTGTAACCACTTACAATGAGCTCTTCTTCACCTCCATAAATCATGAATGTATCCTTCGTACTTTTCAAGTACTCGAGTTTATTCTTGACAACGATCCAATGATTTTTATCGGGATCACTTTGATACCTGCCAGTCATACTCAAGGCATAGGATACGTCGGGACGAGTACATAACATGATAGATCCTATAACAGATGCATATGGAGTCTTATTTATGCATTCTCTCTCTTCTAGTGCCGTAGGACACTGGGTTTTAGAGAGAGATATGCCATGGGTCATAGGCAGAACCTTTTTCTTAAAATCCTACATGCTAAACCGCTTTAGCACTTTGTCTATGTATGTACTTTGACTTAGGCCAATAAGCTTCCTTGATCTATCTCTATAAATCTTGATACTTAGTATACATGTAGCCTCGCCTAAGTCCTTCACAAAAAGCAATTCCCTAACAAAGTCTTTGTAGACTGCAAGGTAGGAAGTTTGTTTCCCATAAGTAGTATGTCATCATACAACACACGAGGAAGACTATAGTGCTCTCACTAACCTTTTTGTAGACACAAGGTTTGTGTTCATTTTTGATGAAATCAAATGCTTTGATCGCATAATCAAAACGGAGATTCCCACTTCGAGAAGCTTGCTTCAACCCATAAATGGATCGTTGTAGCTTGCGTACCTTTCCGACATTCTTTGGATCGACAAAAACTTCGGGTTGTGTCATGTACACATCCTCGTAAAGCTTTCCATTAAGAAAATCGGTTTTGACATCCATTTGTCATATTTCATAATCATGGTAAGCAGCTATTGCAAGCAAAACCCTAATGGATTTAATCATCACAACTGGTGAAAAGGTTTCGTCATAGTCAATGCCATGAACTTGTTTGAAACATTTTGCAACCACCACCTTTTATAGGTATGAAAATTACCATCCACGTCGGTTTTATTCTTGAAAATCCATTTAAAGCCTATGGGTCTTACCCCTTTAGGCTGATCAACCAAAGTCCATACTTGGTTTGTATACATGGAGTCCATTTCGGATTTCAAGGCTTCAAGCCATTTCTCAGAATCTGGGCCGATTATGGCCTCTTGTTATGTCGTGGGCTCATCTTGATCCATTAGCATTACATCACCATTTTTAGTCACAAGAACCGAATATCTCAGTGGCCTATGATGTGATCAGATCGACCTATGCAAGACCTGTGTCTCTTGAATAGGTGTTTGTTCCGCAAGAACTTGTGGTTCCGATTCCTTAACAACTTGTGGTTTTGGTTCCACAACGTTTAGCGGTACCTGCTCAAGTTCCATCTCAATATCAGATGTATCACGTGGTTCTTGAACTTCTACTAGTTCTACGTGCTCTAACTAGTTTTTCCTAAAATGAATTCTCTTTCTAGAAAAACACCCGTTCGAGCAACAAACACTTTGTGCTCGGTGGGGTTTTATAAATAGTATCCTTTAGTTCACTCAGGATACCCCACGAAAATACATTTTTTTCAGATTAAGGGTCAAGTTTGTTGAAGGCTTGACGTCTAACGTAAGTTTCAGAACCCCAAATCTTCAAGAAAGACATACTGGGATGTTTCCTGATCCTATATCTCATATGGTGTCTTCTCGTTTGATTTAAATGGAACACGGTTTAATATGAAAGAAATTGTCTCTAATGCATATCCCCAAAAAGAATGTGGAAGAACTGTTTGACTCATCATTGACCGAACCATGTTTAACAGAGTTCCATCTCTCCTTTCAGAAACACCATTCCATTAAGGTGTAGCTAGCGAAGTGAGTTGTGAGACAATCCCACACTCCTTTAGATAGTCAATGAACTCTTGGCTTAAATATTCACCACCTCGATCCGATCAAAGTTTTTTATATTCTTTTCAAGTTAGTTTTGTACTTCATCTTTGAATTCCTTGAAATTTTCAAAGGATTCAGATTTTTGTTTCATCAGATACACATATCCATACCTACTGAAATCATCAGTAAAGGTAATAAAGTACAAAACCCACCTCTAGCTTGTGTGTTAAAAGGTCCACATACATCTGTATGTATGAAATCTAGTACACTACTTGCCCTTTCACTATGTTCCTTAAAAGGGGTTTTAGTCATCTTGCCCATTAAACAAAATTCACACTTTTCTAATGATTCAAAATCAAATGAATCCAACATTCCATTTTTATGGAGTTTGGATATCCGATTCTTGTTTATATGGTACAAGTGGTAGTGCCAGAGATATGTAGGATTAGATTCATTAGCTTTAATCCTTTTGGTATTCACGTTATAGATAGGCATATCAAAGTTTAGGACATAGAGGCCATTAATCAAATGCGCAATTCCATACACCATATCATTCAAATATATGGAGCAACAATTGTTTTTTTATTACAAATGAACAACCTTTCTTGTTCAAACAAGAAATAGAAATAATATTCCTAGTAATGGAAGGCACATAATAGCTATTATTTAATTCTAAAATAAACCCGGTAAGCAAAGTTAATACATAAGTTCCTACAGCTAATACGAGAACTCTTGCTCCATTTCCAACTCGTAGGTCGACTTCACCCGTAGCCAATTATCTACTTCTTTTCAGTTCCTTCATAGTAACACAAATGTGAGAACCACAACTGGTATCTATTACCCACAAAGTAAAAGCAGATAAATGGACTTCTATAACATAAATACCTGAAGCAGAAGTCTCACTTCCCTTCTTGTTCTCCACTTCTTCCAGATAAACTTCACAATTCCTCTTCCAATGTCCGGTCTTATCGCCTTCCTTAGCCACCCACCTTTAGGCTTCAAGGCTTGACCCTTTTTTCCTTTGGTCTTGATTTTGGCCTTGCCCTTACCCCTTTTGTCCTTTTGAACCATCAGAATAGTCTTGGGCTTGACCTTCTTGATGTTTGCTTCAACAGTTCTCAACATGCTAAGCAATTGTGGCAGAGTCTTCTCAAAGTCGATCATGTTGTAATTCATGACGAATTGAGAATAATTTTTTGGCAACGATTGCAGAACCAAGTCAATGACCAATTCTTGGCCCGTGAAAACCCATCTTCTCAAGGTTCTCGATATACCCAATCATCTTGAATACGTGAGAACAAACAGAAGTTCCCTATGCCCTCACACATCTGAAAAAGAGTCGTAGAGGGGTCATACCTCTCTTGTCTAGATTGCTCTTGGTACAGTCCCTTAAGCCGCACGATGATATCGAACGCTCCCATGCCCTCATGTTGCTTGTGATGCTTAGAGTTCATGGTTGCTACCATAAGGTAGGCTATGTCTAGGGCATCATCTTGGTGCTTCTTATAAGCATCCTTTTCAGTCCGGGGTGCATTAGCCGAAGGCTCAACATGTGAGGGGCCCATAAAGACATACAATTTATTTTCTTGCTTGACAACAATTATCAAATTCCTATGCCCATCTAGGAAGTTTTTCCCATTGAGCTTGTCCTGCTCAAGGACCGATCACGATGATAGTGCATGTGTGTTTGATGCCATGATAATCTAAAACAGATATGTACAAAATATAAGTGTCACAAAATAATCATTCAATAAGGAATTTCATTAAATGATTCTCCCACTGAATTTTGCAAATTAATAACCCTCAGTATTAATTCGAAAAGACATATGCATATTTCTCTAGTGGGCCAAGATCCATATTTCACCTTATCTAAGGAGCACTTTGGTGATACACTTAGACTCGGTTATTTAGGTAGACAACTCTTGTCGATTACATCTCATGTAACTCTTGGAAAGCTAGGTGAACAACCCGTGTTCTAACTCATCGCATGAATTAATAACCCAAATTTATGCCTCTAAGTCTCAATCCCATTGAGATATCTTAGTTAAGTTAACCCAATCAACAAGCAATTGGATATAACAATTATCCCATCGCGTCTTACTAAGATTGATGTAGTCCTTTGCTTTAGCAAACCCACACACATCAATCTAAGTCTTGCCGAATGATCTTTGATTGGTAGGCAATTAAAAAAAATGGAAAAAATAATGATGGGTCGTTATTCGGAAACGAATTATTGCCACAACGCTGAGTTGTTCGACGGTCTCATAAAAAATTGATTAATTTGATACTTGCAAAACGTCGTGATGATGCGTTCAAGTTAAATAAAGTCAATCTAAACTACCCGCTAATTCACGACACGTGTGTAGTACTTTAGGTGTCGATCCCACATGGACTACACAACAAAAACTAAACTCAAACAAATGAATCGAACTTGCTACAAACAAATATGGTTTTGAGATCAAATAACTAAAGATAATAAAATAACATTAAACAATTAAAGGCAATAAACTAACGAGTTCTCGGAAATTAAACAAATGTTCTAGGATATGGTTTTATAAGCAATAGGGACATTTCTGTAATTTCTCATGTATTAGGGTTTTCTACTTCTTTGTATC
>CM071862.1:5208559-5237285 GCA_036759665.1 Gynandropsis gynandra
TCTCCTAAGCTTGAGATATCATTAAGCTCATATTCTCGTTCTTATTCTTCTTTTTCTTTTTTTATTTTTTTAGCTGAATATCGCTCTATAGCGGATACCGCTGCCGAACTTCGCTGGATCACGTCTCTCTTGACGGAACTTGGTATGCCAATGTCTGAACCACCGGTCATATACTGCGACAATATTGGTGCCACATATCTGAGTGCAAATCCCGTCTTTCACTCGCGCATGAAGCATCTTGCCTTGGATTATCACTTTGTTCGGCAACAAGTCCAAGGCGGTCTCCTCCGAGTCTCTCATGTTAGCTCGGCTGATCAACTTGCGGATTTGCTCACCAAACCACTATCCCGTCAACCGTTCGTGTCACTTTGTAACAAGATTGGAATCACCGATGGTGCTTCATCTTGAGGGGGCATATAAGCAATAGGGACATTTCTGTAATTTCTCATGTATTAGGGTTTTCTACTTCTTTGTATCTATTTATACACATTGTAATTCATTTGAGAAATACAAGACGTATTCATACAATTTACAGGTTTCACCACAATGCTCTCTGGAACCAACAATCAATCAATCTAATCATCCATTCCCAATCAAGGCATCTAAGGTAGACGATCCTAATATGATTTCTACCCTATTTCAAGGCATAGAAACATGATCTAGTCAAGTTATCCCCTACTTTCATGGATGATCCCTTAATCTAAACCCATCAAGTTCTTTGATTCATCCGATTTAACCCTCAACCGTTACTACTCTACTTTCGTGACCTACTCGGTAGTTCTAAGCCTAAATGTCCTAGATCAGAATTCTCCTTCCGGTCTTTCTCCTGAAACTCCAAAACATGCATTGTCATTTGCAAATACACGACTACTAAGCTTGAATGTCCGGGATTATAATTCTCCTTTCGGTCCTTCTCCCTACTCCCTAAAACATGCATCTACTTGGCCTTCGCAAATACATGACATTCAAATACTTAGACAAAGAATATATAAACAAAATTAGGGAATTGCATTCATAAATCAATCAAAAAAGGTTACGAGATTGCCATGGGCTAATCCCTTCTCCTGAAATAAAACTACTACTCAAACATGAGTTCGAGACAAAGTATCATGACAGAAATATATAGTCTAGAAAGCATAAAAATCAAACAAAACGAAAACCAGATTGATTTTCTAATGTCTCTGAATGTATCTTTGCTCGACGGCTCTCCTCGACAAGAGAACCCAAGCTAAATTTCACCAAATCTCCACTCTCTTTTTCCCAAACGTGTTGGTTTCCTCTTCTCTCCTTAGCAGCTTGCACGGGTTTCCTTTTCTTCCGGTACTTGCCCCGCCCTTGCTAAGTGGCCACCCCGCGTGGGCTACTTTTGGCTTGATGATCCACGCGGGCTTGGAAGCACCCCGAGTCGTGCAGATTCTACTGGACAGTGCAGCCCGCGCAGGCAAAGAGGACCACCCCATGCGGGTTCATGACTTGGCCATGGTCTTGCTCATTTCTTATCCGTTTCTCGTCCTGTTTGCTCCGTTGTGATCTCGGAACTCGTACTTCATCTCGTGTATGTTCTTTATCTTTGAAACGAACCAAATATGCCCCTAAACCTACAGGAACATGTGAATCGATACACTTGATGTTGTTAATCTCAAATAATAATTAACTAGACCAACACTTCCACAAGAATATGGATCGTGTAGTACCAGGTTCGCACACTAGGGAATTGATGCAACTATAAAGCTAGAAAACTAATGAATAGATTGTATAAAAGAAATAAGTGTCTGGAAAGCGAATAAAAATAAACTAACTAATTGATTAATGGATTAAAATCAATTAACTAAACACCACAGGTTTCGAGAGATGCACGATAATGTAATGAAGTTTTAACATGACCATTGGTCTTAGATATTATCACGAGTTCAGTGAATTCAAGCTCTAATATTGGAACTGACTGGCGTAGACTTGTCCACTACCTAGCGTGCATACTACCAGTCTCCCAACTGTGTAATCTCACCCACTAGATGCATTAAGACCGCTATCCTAATCCCTAGATCCAATTGACCGACCTTGCGTAGATTTGAAATAAATTGAGACCCTAAATTATGGTTAATTTCCAAAGTCTAATCCCCTGGCATATATTCATTAGACTTCTACAATCATTCATTCAAGTTGCGTGCAAGAACGAAAGCATTAAGAAAAGACAATCATTCTGAAAATGATCAAAAATAACATAATCGTTTATTCAGGTTACGTACAAGAATACAAGCATTAAGAACCACCAAGCATTAAAAACAAGACTTCATTACATATCGGCAAGCTCTCTAACCCGTAGCTACTAAACTACTCGGACATGGACTTAGAAAACAAAACGCAAAAGAAAACTATTGTTAAGATATATAAAGAATGAGATTCCTCCCTATCCTAATACTGTAATCTTCAACAGCTCCTCCGCGTTCCGAGTTCATCGCCCCGTCTCTTGCCTTCCAGCGCTCTCCCTTGTTCTCTCGTGTGTGTTGTGTGGTATGTGTGTGTTATGTCCGAAATTTAGCTTTTCCTCTTGACCCTTTCACCGTCTTTCCTCTTTCCTTTCCTTCCTTTTCTCTTTCTTTCCTCTTTAGCTGAATCTAAGCTCTCCAGCCCTTTCCTTTTCGTCCTACTTTCCTCTTTCTACTAGTTTCCATTTTCTTCAGCAGCTTGTGTTTCCTTTTCCTCTTTGGCTCCAACGGTTTCCTTTTCTTTTCCTCTCATTTCCTATTTGGCTGGCTGCCTTCTTTCTCTTGTCCATGCATTTCCATTTATTGTTCAAGCAGCCATTTCCATTTTCTATCTCCGACGGTTGCAATTTCCAATTCTTGTGTAGGGGGCTATCTTTCCATTTTTGTGTAGGCGGTTGGAAATTTACTATTTGTTCAAGCAATTTGCTTTTATTTTATGTAAACCATGTTTCTTTTTCATGTTCCAACCGTACTCTTCATATTTTTGTTACAATCGAAAGTTTCTATTCTTTTGAGCTGCAGCCTAAGTTTCCATTTTTGTGAGCCGCCTATTTCCTTTTCTTTGTGGCTGTGTGCCTTCTTTGTAATCCAGCCGTCCTTACTTCCATTTTTCTTCTTTGATTCAAGAACATTGGATGCTGACCGTGTATAGTTGATAGGAGAGTGGTTTTTGCTTCATTTCCTCATGTTTGTACCCCGATATTTCATTTTCTGCAATAACACGAGAAAATGCTAGAAGAGGACTAAATGATACTTAATGTTCGGTAAAGTCTAAATGAATGGTTAAACTAACTATGAAAATGGACTAAAATTCTACAACAAAATAGATGTTATCAAACTCCCCCAGACTTGAATCTTTGCTCGTCCTTGAGCAAGACTAGAACAAAGCATGTGAAGAGTTAGACAACAACCGGATTCTAGCATAAGCAATTCGAAAAATCAGCCATGATACACAACAATGCGTCACACAAACATATACCTAAGCAAACTAAAGTCAGACTTTTGTCCACTGAAAGTCGTGATCCGTGCAATCCTATATCTGTTCTAATACGCTCGCGTGAGATACCATTCTTAAGATGATCATTTTTCTTTTTCGGTTCTCTCTTTCTTCTTTTCGGTTTCCAATTTTTTTTTATGAAAATTGATGTGCGTAGACTCAAGTAATAAATTACCTAGACTAACGCTTCCGCAAGGATACGGATCGTGTAGCAACTAGGGTCGAACACAAGGAATTGATGCGACTTATAAGCTATTAAACTAATGAATAAGACGTGATGAATCTAATGATAGAAGGAATGCAAATGCAAATGCAAACTAAACCTAAGATGGGAATGACTCGGCGACAAATCACCATAGGTATCAAGAGTTGCACAACGATGTATCGAAGTTCTAACGAGATAATTGGTCTTAGATACTATCATGAGTTCAGGGAATTCAAGCTCTCCTATAGGAACTGACTGGCGTAGACTTGTCCACTATCTAGCATGCATATACCAATGTATCCATTGCGTATCTTACATGGATAGACGCATTACGACCGCTATCCTAATCCCTAGATTTAACCGATTGACCTGGCGTAGATTCTAAACCGGCTAAACCCTAAATCATGGCTAAGTTCCAAAACCTAATGCCCTGGCGTTGGTTTATTAGACTCCTAACATCATTCATTCAAGTGGCGTAATGGTAATGAAAGCATGAAAAAGTAGGGAATACACCTGTGTGTGTGTGTGTCTTTCTCGATGATATGTCTAGATGTAGTGACTCTTGCGCTCTAATGCATTTGCTAATGTGAAATACCTGTGACATGACCATACAATGCAAAAGAGTAGAACAAAGAGCACTAAATAAGTCTGAAGAGCGTACAAGATACCTATCTAAAAACAAGAAAATGATAAAAATGGTCCATGAAAATAAAAAGAAAATAAAATAAAAGAAATAGGAAAAAGGAAAGAGATCGTCTAATCCTCATCCGCTCCATCGCGGGTAATTTTCACCCGATCGGGCACTCATGCCCGAGCGTGTTCCTCTTCAGCCCGAGTCGTGCAAACCTACGGCGCATCTTGATGACAAATCACCCGAGCGGGCACTCCATTTCCACCCGATCGGGCACGCATGCCCGACCATGTTCCTTGAGCACCCGAGTCGTGTAAAGCTACGGGGTTGTCATGGCATCGATTACCCGAGCGGGCACCTTCTAATGCCCGAGCGTGCATGACCTAAAATGTTGTTTTTGCTCCTTTCGCTCGGTGTTTGCACGTTCTCTTCAATCCACGGTCTTGCACAAGCTGAACCTTGTCATTTTGGGGTTAAATTGCCCATATCTCTCGTGTTTCTCGTCATGTCTTCGTTTTCTACACAAAACACGAAATGTAGATGAAATCCTCGAATAGACTCGATAAATGAATGAAATCTAACAAATCTACCTAAAACTAGACCTAAGAATGATATAAAAACTACTACGGATTACGTGTTATAAAAAATTCGCGCTCTGTTTCTAGGATGTCGGAGTTGAAGAGGACAGCCTTCTACTTAGACCTAGGTTGTCGATTTACACACTCATAAGGTCTTGTAACCTTAGCGGAGTGAAGAGGTTGCATCATTGTAGATTTTTTTTCTTTTAATTAATCTATTATGATTATGCATCGACTCTAACCCTTAGGACGGAGAAAAACATCCTCGACCCACCACTTAGACCCGAACCATCAATATCGATGCACTCATGTAAATGTAAGCTGAAATAGTTAAAGAGCTTATTCTATTGACAGCAGAGTGTAAGCACATGGAAATATAGCGATCGAAACAAAACAAAGATGGGCGGTATGCTCGGAGATATTAATACTTCGGATTGAAACATAGGGGGCGGAATACAACTATAGGCTATGCATTCATGCACAAAAACTATCTAATCGAAATCTTAAGGTATTTTCAAAAAGCCTAGACTTTTGTTCCCAATTCGACAAAGTTGCATAAAAATGGCTAAAGTTCAAAATTTTTCGTTCTAGATACCCGTCCGTCTAATCCTAACGAAACTAACATAAAAGATAAAATAAAATGAAGAACAACATCTAATCATAATCACAATCATGACACTTCGAAGAGTACCCCCAGTTAACGAAACACTGTCCTGGTGTTCAAAACCTAAGAGAAGGACTCGCATGCAAAAACTCGGGGAAAAATAAAGTAGATAGGAATCTGTGTGCACCTGATGTGTGCTTGCTGTCCCGAGTTCATGCAGCTGGGTGTATGCGTCTCCCCTTATATTGTGGATGATGTTGAAGTGGAAAACGTGGAACAAAAGTCACACAATCCGAAAGAGAGAGTACGATATATCGAGGTTGCTAGTAAAGTGCATGCGGGTGAAAAGAATAAGAGTCGAATTCTGAAATACAATTAAAACGAAATAAATAAAAGGATACCGGGCTCGGGTGGCCTCCCAAGAAGTGATTGTTTAAGGTCACGAGTCTGACCAAGACGTGCTACTCATGAGGTGGACGTCCTCGACGTCGTCGTGTGCGTAGCATCTCGCGTGAATAGGATGCTCGATTGGATATAGCACATGGATCAGTTGGGAATGTCCTTCCTAAACTCGGTCATGTTGTTCCCTAAGTTAGGGGCCAGGTCGTGCAGTCCAAATAGTTTGGTCGAGCTGTCCATAAGTCCGGCTGTGCACTTCATAAAACCGGTTAGATGTTAATCTTTCGTTTCCTTCAACGTCTCCAGAATTTATTGGTGCGTGAGCCCTTGTGGTGAAGGCTTCATCTTCACCTTAGGTGCCTTGTTGATGCTCCAATTGGGTGCTAGAAGTTTGGTGCAGCTTCTCGGCATCTCGGGATTTGTTTATGTACTGATTTGTGTCGCACTTAGCTCGGGTCACGCAAAAGTTTCGGTCGGGGGGTTCTTTCTTCTTTCCTTCGTCCAGCAGCTCGTTTGGGACCTGATATAATCCTTCTCCAGCTGCTAAGAGAGTCGTTTCTAGGGAATCCATACTCCCAAATTCTTCAAATACTTCCTCGGCTAATTTCTCCAAGACATCGATGTGGAACATCGAATCGATCATGCCTGATTGCTTAAGGGTGTCGTTCAATTGAAATCCATTTCCTCCTCGGGTTTCTTCTTATGCTCATCATTGTCCATAACCTTATCCGCTGTTGTGTTAAATGCTTTCCCATTTTCAAATATCGAAGAAGTGGGTTGATCCACCGTTTTCTTGCGTTGACGGTGTGGGAATGGCAATGTAGGCGGCCTCGAATCTGGTTTTACGTACTTTGACTCCTCTTCCTCCTTGGGTTTCTCCTTAAACTCATTATTAGCCTTTTCCACTGCTGTGATGTATGATTCACCTTCTTCGAATGTTATGGGGATGGGCTGATCCAGCGTCCTACCGCTCCTTAAATGGATGGGGTTGATTTACTCATGAGGATTCGATTGGGGTCTCCCCGGTAGAAATCCTTGTGGACGTGCTGCCCCTTGTGCTAGTTGTGTAATTTGTGTCTCTAAGTGTCTAAGATGAGTTTGGAAGCCCTCTATCTGCTCATTGGTACTGTCTTGCTCCGCTTTCACTTCCATCAATAGATTTTTTGAATTTTGTTGCACTTCCATCAATAGGTTGCTTTGATTTTGCTGTACTTGGAAAAAGCGGGCGAACATGGCGGTAACATCGGGGGCTGCTTTGGGTTAGATTGGCTGTGACATACGTGATTAATACCCTTGATTTTGAGGCTACATTCTTGGCTGGAAATTCTGATTTCGTTGCGCATTACCACACCTTCGGGGTTCCTATACGAGAAATTTGATGATCTCTCCAACCGAGGTTGTATGTGTTCCCCATTGTTAACCACATAATTCACTTATTAATAACCCCAAACTCCTTGTTCCCATGACTATTCTGAATAGTGCGGACGACGTGATTTAAATA
Organism: Gynandropsis gynandra; assembly: GCA_036759665.1. Taxonomy (NCBI): domain Eukaryota; kingdom Viridiplantae; phylum Streptophyta; class Magnoliopsida; order Brassicales; family Cleomaceae; genus Gynandropsis; species Gynandropsis gynandra. The sequence goes on from CM071862.1 coordinate 5,215,961, forward strand.
GAATATGATAAATTCCCGCAACTTGATCTTTTACTTCAGCTATACTGGCGTACAAAGAATGCACATCATTCATGTTACCTCACCAAATAAAAAAACACAAAAATCAATTAAGCTCCGAGAGGTAAAAAAATTGACTCAAAAAGAAAAGTAAACAAAAAAATATGAAAAACAACTAAAGACTCCGGAATGGACTGTGTCCTAATTCAAAAGTATCCTAACTCTAAAGCCGTAATCAATTTCCCAGCAATGGCGCAAAAACTTGATGTGGTTAATCTCAAGTAATAATTACATAGACCAACGATTCTGCAAGAATACGGATCGTGTAGTAGCAGGATCGAACACTAGGGAATCGATGCAACTATAAAGCTAGAAAACTAATGAATAGAACGTACAAAAGCAATAAGTGATTGGAATGGGAATAAAGATAAACTAACTAACTAATTGATAACATCTATTTGTTGTAGTATTGTAGTTTATTTTCATAGTTAATTTAATCATTCATTTGAATTTTACGAGCATTAAGCATCATTTTGTCCTCTTTCAGCGTTTTCTCGTGCATTTGCAGGAAATGAAGATATCGAACACTAACACAAGCAAATGCCCTACACTACCTAAACCTGCACGACCGAGCATACATTAAGAAGGGAGAGCACGGTCGATCATCCACACATAGCACGAACGGGCAAAGAAGGAATAGGCACAACACGACCAATCACCTTGCATTGCACGGTCGGGCTCACTAAGGAAATAATATGCATGACCGATCACACACTTCAGCACGATCAGGCACACAATAAGAAGGGGAGTGCCCAACCGTGCACCATTCCCAGCTCAACCCGGATCACCAAACAACAAACATTCCCGAACGTAGAGCACGGTCCAGGCGTATGTGAAGCCTGACTGTGCATGTCATGAATGAAGTGCCCGACCGAGCTTACTCTTGTGCCCAGTTGAGCATGAAGAACACGTAGCGGTGAACAAGAAAAGGAAACCTCCGGTCGAATAAAAACATTTGGAAACTCACAGAACAAGAATGGAAATGCACGACCTAGGAGGAAAGAAGGAGAAAAGGAAAGAAAAGAAAGAGGAAAGAGCATAAAGGGAAGCAATTTCAATCGGATAGAAACATACGCAGACAGAGAAACATAAGGAGAGAGAATAGAGAGAGAGTAGAACGCATACGAGGATAGAGACGGGGCAATGAACTCTGAGCATGGAGGAATTGTTGAAGACATAGGTAATTAAATAGGGAGGGAGCTCGTTCTTTATCCATGTTGAATATAATTATCTTTCGTGTTTTGTTTTCTATGTCCATGTCCGAGTAGATCCATAACCATGGGTTAGAGAGTCTTCCCGATATGTAATGAAGTCTTGTTCTTAGTGCTTGGTGGTTATTAATGCTTTTATCCTTGTATGCCACTTGAACGAATGATTATGGTATTCGATCATTTTCAAAATGATTGGCTGTTCTTAATGCTTTCGTTATTGCAGGCTAATTGAATGAATGATTGTATAATTCTAATGAATCTATACAACAAGATTAGACTTTGGAACATAGCCATGATTTAGGATTTAATCAATTTAAAATCTACACCAAGTCGGTTGATTGAATCTAGGGATTAGAATAGCGGTCTTAATGCATATAGTGGGTGAGATTACATAATCGGGAGATTGGTAGTACGCACGCTAGGTAGTGGACATGTCTACGCCAGTCAGTTCCTATATTAGAGCTTGAATTCCATGAACTCGTGATAATATCTAAGACCAATGATCATGTTAGAACTTAATTGTATCATCATGCATCTCTCGAAACCTGTGGTACTTAGTTAATTGAATTTAATATGTTAGTTACTTAGTTTAGCTTTATCTGCATTCCAACACTTATCGATTTTTAACGTCCTATTCATTAGTTTACTAGGTTTAGAGTTATATCGATTCCCTTGTGTTCAACCCTGGTACTATACGATCCGTATTCTTGCAGAAGTGATAGTCTTGGTAATTATTACTTGAGATTAACCACATCCAGTTTTTGGCGCATATGCAAGGGAACTGATTACGGCTTTAGAGTTAGGACACTTTTGGATTAGGACATAGTCCTTTCGGAGTCTTATTTGTTTTTTGTATTTCCAACTATCGGGGAATTTCGAACCGCGGGAGCTACAACGAAATCAAAACTTTCAGCCAAGGACGCAGCCCCAAATTCAGAACTATCAGCCCCATGCGTCCCAACCACAACCAACTCATTCCGAAGCAGTCCCCGACGTCAACACCATGTTCGCCCGTCTCCTCCAAGTCCAACAAATCAAAGTAACTTGCTGATGGAAGTGCAAAAAAATCAGAATAATTTGTTGAAAGAAGTGGATCAAGAGAGCACCGAGAAGCAGATAGAGGGCTTTCAAACTCAACTTAGACACTTGGAGATGCATGTTGCACAACTTGCACAAGGAGCAGCACGTCCACAAGGAGTTTTACTGGGGAGACCCGAGTCGAATCCGCGAGAGCAAATCAATGCCATTCACCTATGGACAGTGATAACACTGAAAGTGTATCAATTTTAGGTTAGGTTTTAGTGCCATTTTCGCATATAATTCATAGTTAGGTTTACATATCCGTTACGATTATGAGTTACATACACACGTTTTGTTGGTTTGCAGGTTTTAAGGCGACGAGACCTAAATGAGCTTAAAAAGACGGATTCCTGAACAAAACTACGTACTTTGAAGATAAATCCACTCAGAGCCAAGATCAAGCCTTAGAACTCAAAGGAACACCCGAGCAACGAGCGGAAAAGAGAAAATTCAAGACTTCAAGGGTGCCCGGTCGGGCACCATAGTCCACCCGCTCGGGTAAAACCTACGGGGTTTTATTTGCACACCTTGCACGACCCGGGCACGAAGGCAACGAGATCGGGTAGTCTTACCCGATCGGGCGCAAGACGAATACCCGCTCGGGCATTAATTCATCCCAAATTCCCCGAGAGTTTGCACGAGGGGTTGCTCAACCACGCGATCGGGTGCTGATGCCCGATCGGGCATGAATGGAGTACACGACCGGGCGCGCCTCTGCATGACCGGGTAGCAGTGGTGCCCGAGCGGGCCCCATATTTCGTAACAACCTAGATCTTGCATTCAAACGACCTAATTTATAGTCCAGAAGAGATCTAGAGCAATGGGGGCGACGTACAGGGCAAGGAAAGGCTTGGAAAACATCAGGAAAAGCTCGGGAGACTCTGGAGAAGAAGAGAAGCATCAATCCTCACATCGGTAACACGATAGGGAAGGTCAAGGCATCGAATTTCCTAGAGTCTATCATGTTTAGGATTATGTTATCTTCGTTTTCTGTATTCTCCATGAGTGAGTAGAGTCCCAACTACGGGTAGGGATATCGGATTGTAACGGATGAACAATGATTTGCGTCAATGCTTAGATTTATTGATTTTATCTTGATTATCGGTTCTACACTTAACATTATCACTCTTACACTAGTGCTGCCCGCTCAGTAACATAGGATTTCAGACTTTGGTGGAAGGTTAAAGGATGAATCCGAACCTGTTAAGTTGTAGGTTAAGTTCGGCTAATGAGAATCTGACCGGTCGGTTAGTCGACTTAGGAATTATGATTGCGTTCATAAAGCTGCCATGGTACGGGTTAATCACTGCTGGAAGGTAGCGTTGCACGTACTCATGGTTAGGATGTTTAGGCTCGGAAGAATCACTCCTCATCTTAGGGCATGAATTTCCCGTTGTTAAGATAAGTCGATAGGTCTATGATCTTTAGTTGCTTCATCCATACGAATCCCGGTATCCTGACACCCGTAGTGTTCGTCATATCCGAGTTTACCCCAACCTAGTATCGTTGTCACCACTTAGGTTAGTTTTAGATATTTAGGACCACACCTTCATCTATCTCTATTCGTCTTAGTTTAGTTTTATTCTTAGTATTTGGCTGCTTTAGTCCCTAGAGATCGACCCTGGTACTACACGATCCGCATACTTGCGGTGAAGTGGTCTAGGAAAATTTATAACTCGTGTTCCCACACATCAAATAGAAATAATGCCTAAAAAGTATGATATAAAATCGATATCAGTGCATAGACCTTGAGACTTTTTCGATGGTTCGGGTCTAAGTGGTGGGTTGGCGATCATCTTTCTATGGCCTAAGAGCAAGGCACATAAATTTTCATCTACTCCAATGTGCTCTTGAACGAGGTGCAAGAGTATATCGTCGTCGGTAGCTTTCTTGCGAGGTAACATGGACGACTTCAACTCTTCGGGTGCCGACATAGCTGAATTGAGGCATCAACTTTCCGAAACTCGCCGTATGCTCTCCGATTTATACCACCCGCGATACTTTGAGCGATCATGGGAACAAAACGCTTGGGGGTATGAAGAAGAGATCTACGACGGCTACACTCATCCTTACGGGAATACGTACAATCACGAATGGAGCGATCACGCCTACATCCCGTATAGGAACACCGAGAGTATGGTGAATGCACAACCATCGTTTGGGAATTTGCAACCATGGACGGAACCCCAAACCCAAAGCTATCAATCATACGTGCCTCAATCATACCCGACTCAATCCGTAGTAGCCCTTGATTATCCCGCCACGTACAACTACCTCCTTGAAGTGTTTGAGAGTCGAAGCAACTTGTTTATGGGAGTGGAGGCGGAACAAGAAAGCGCCAATGAGCAGATAGGCGATTTATTTGGATGATTGGCTGTGCAAGCTTCGGAACTTGCACAAGGGACATTGCAACCACAAGAGGTTGCATCGGAAAGTTCAGAATTAAACCCTCGAGAATATGTCAGCGAGATCTACCTAAGAGATTGTGAGACGGTAGATCAGCCAAGTCCATCCTTGAATGATGAAGAATATGAATCTAACACAACAATGGATGAGGCTACGGACATTGATGAGCACACGAAGCAACCCGAGGTGGAAGAAAAATTCAGCTTAGTGGACACGATTGAGCGACCATGCCCTATCGACTTCGTGTTCCCCGAAGGCATCTTTGAAGGTTTAGCGGAGGAAATTTGTGAGGAAGTTCAGATTAAGGATTCTTTAGATTTGAATCGCATAGCGGTTGGGGAAGGTAACTACAAGGTACCAACCGAGCCGCTCAACAACGAAAGGAAAGAGGAATTCCCCATCCAAGACTTCTATACAACCCTAGGTAATTGCGGTGCAAGGCAGTACATAAATGATCCTAAGATGCCGAGATGCTGCACCAAACGTCCAGCTCATAATTGGGACATCGACAAAGCTCCCAAGGTAAAGATGAAGCCTTCACCCGAAAGGCTCACACACACAACATCTCTGGAAAAGCTGAAGGAAACGAGTGACAAACGCATAACCGGTTACATGGAGTACTTAATCGGACTTATCGACAGCTCAACCAGAATGTTTGGACAGCACGATCTAGCACCGAACTTAGAGAGCATCATGATCGATCTTAGGGTCGACAACACGGATCGTGCAAGGAATTCGGCAATTTCGCGTGCCACACCGTATCGAGAACATATTGCACGCGAAACGCTACGGACAAGATGAAGTCGAGGACGTCCACCCGATGAGTAGCATGCGTTGGTCAGGCTCGCGACCTTAAACAAGCGCTTCTCGGGAGGCAACCCGATCCCCATATCCTTTTTCATCGTTTTAATTTTATTTTCATATTTTCGGACTTCGTTTTTTCATTTTTTTAGTTTGGACAATTATCTAGGATCTAGGAACTTAGTGATCTATCGGTTTTTGCTGCATATGTTTTCCTCGTTTAATTTTTCGGTTTTGCAGCAGTACCCGATCGGGCGGACACCTCTACCCGATCGAGCATTTTTAGATCCAAGAGACCCGGTCGGGCGACATCAGAAGACCCGAGCGGGTAGGTCAAAAAAGGAGATACCCGATCGGGCAACACATACTACCCGATCGGGCACCATAAAATCTGCACGGGTAACATATTTCGAGTAATCCGAGCGGCCATTCACTTCACATAATCATACCCGAGCATGCTCCCTCACTTTGCGACCCTCTCACGCCGAAATCTTGTCACCGGAGCCGTTCATACGCCGCTGCCGTTTCAGCATCGCCGGTTGAAACTCGGTTACTCGAAATCCTTCTCCTCTCTCTTGAAATTCTGAAAATTCCTCAATCTCATCACGAAATCCAGGTAAATTCATGAACTATTTTGAGATTTGGACTGCTATGGGTTAGATCTAGGTCTGATTAGGAAGGATTTAGGGTTATTTGGCCGATTCAACCACGAATCGCGAACTGCAGGTCGCGATTTCGTGATCTACCTGATCGGGCTAAGTATAGCACCCGGTCGGGCGACCTAGAAATTTATCCGATTGGGCGACGTTCTCGCCCTAGTCGGGCACTACCCACGGGGGTAATTCAACCATATGCTACCCGACCGGGTAACACATAGTACCCGATTGGGCATCTGACAAGACCGAGCCGATTGCTGATTTTTGTCTTTTGATTGTTTTGCAGATTACCCCTAAGATCTTCCAGAGTTCTAAGAAGCGCCGATCTGACGCATATGAACCAGAGCAAGGATGGCCAGCGAGGTCGGATGCGATTACGAAGTTGACGCCCTACATGCCCATCACCACCTCCCACCAACAGTACAACTACCAGACGACGTTCTTGTCCGGTCAGAAGCAGAAGTTCACAGAACTTCAGCCGCGAATCTTCCCGTCCCGCTTCCTATCAGCCAAAGCGATGACTGCCCTCCACATCGGGGCATACATAGATGACATCTTCAACACGCTAGGATGGACGGGACTGAGGGATGCACAAGAGTACACATACCGCAACCTCACGGTTGAGTTCCTAGCATCGTACGTAGCCTTCTTTCGCGAATCCGGAGATCGGGAGAGAGCTTTCATGGAGTTCCGCCTGCTGGGGCAAAACTACCGGCTCACCGCGAGATAGTTCGCGACCATTCTTGACGTTCCACACTACAATTTCACGAAGATGCCAGAGCATAACCGGAGCCGTCAAGCAAAATTTTGGGCCCAGATAGCGTACGGCGAATACTCAATGAGGTCGAAGGCGAGCCACATACGCCACCCAGCCTTGAGGTATTTTCACCACTTCCTAGTTTCGTCAATACTAGGAAAGGGAGCGCAAGGTGGAGTCAACCACACCGAGTTGGCCTACCTAAGGCGGGTGGTGCGATCAGGCTTTGAGCCTGATGAGTGGGACATCCTGGATGTCGACTTGGCGTCATTGGTGATGAGGCATTTTCTCGACATAGCCACCGAAAAGAGTAGCACAGATACGAAGATCATGTGCGGTGGCATAGTCACGATGATCGCACGGAGGATAAGATCGACAAAGAACCAGAGTTGAACCTCCAGAACCTACGCAACCGAAGAGCAATCACATTGGAGAGGTACAACGTCATTTGGTGCTACAAGGACGAGCATGGTCGCAACTTGGAAGTCGACCTAAGCGAGATTTAGGTGCTGGGTCTAGATGAGGAGGGGTCCCGATTAAGGATTGATCCAGCCATCGAACACATCGGCCTGAGGCTAGCAGAGATGGATCCACCTCCAGCCGCTGCACCAGGACCGTCCATGTCGAGGCAGCGCAGCCGACGCGCCACACATTCACGCACGTGCCCAGAGTATCCTCATTTAGTACAATGATATTTTATACTTTTTATTCGAGAAGTTTATTTTTTATTTAGTACAATGATATTTTATAACATTATGTTTGAATTAATGTTTTCATATTTTCGATATTTTATTTGGTTCGTTTGATATGTTTATCATATATGATATTACAACTAATTCAAAATAATTAAATAGTCTAGCTCGCGAGCGAGCTCGTTTTTTGGCGAGCTAGAAGCGAGCCGAGCTGAGCTGGGATTTTCCAGCTCGTTTAAAAAACGAGCCGAGCTGAGCCAGCTCGTTTTTTGGCGAGCTCAAGGCGAGCCGAGCCGAGTTGAGCCGAACCAGCTCATTTTACACCCGTACTAGGAGCCATACATACCGATCCCGCAGGATTATCATACTGGAGCCATCCCATACCGTCCTCACATCCCATACGAGCTGGAGTCTTTCTACTTTCCCACCTGGGGAAGGAGCACTGACGGAGCCAGCGGACCTACCGGCCACCCGCGGTGGAGAGGATGAGGATTAGATCACTTCTTCCTTTTTCCTTTCTTTCTTTTTCTTTTATCTTTTATGGACCTCTTTTTATTGTTTTCTTGTTTTTAGTTTTAGCTATCATGTACGCTCTTTCAGACTTACTTAATTAGTGCTCTTTGTTCTATATCTTGCATGCATGGTCTTATCTCAGGACGCTAACGCTAACACATGCATTAGAGCACAAGAGTCACACCATCCGGATGTATCACGATTCGAGAAAGCCACACACACACCAGGTGTACTCGTTATCTTTTGTTCTATTTTCTCGAATTTTTAGCATGCGGAGATCCCTCATAGGTCTCGAACACCGGGACTGTGTTCCGTTCAGGTCTGGGGGGGATACTCTTCATTTTGTGATACGGATTTGTATAGAAGAGCGACATATTTGCACTTAGGATTAGGCTTAGGATTAGATTTAGGTTTAGGATGGATATCTAGTGAATTTTTTTTTCGAGTTTAGTCATGTTTTGCGACTTTGTTGAATCGTGGATAATGGTCTAGGTTTGCTTAGAAGCCTTTTGATACCGATTAGTCGAGTAGTTGTGTTTGAAACCCTTATCTAGTTGAATTCAATCCTTAGATTTCGGTACCAAGTAGTCATATCTCCGTATATACCGTCTAGCCTTAGCTTACTTGATATGTTTAGCGTTCACGAGTTAGATTCCACACGCTTATACTCCGCTGTCATCTAGGATAAGTTCTTCACTATTCCGAGTTAGGATTGACATGAGTACATCGATGTTCGATGGTTCGGGTCTAAGTGATGGGTAGAGGCGTTTTTCTACGTCCTAAGGGTTAGAGTGTTGCGTAATCAAGGAAAGAAAAACCGATAAAAAAATTAATAATAAGATCTTCAATAACGCACCTCTTCACTCCGCTAAGGTCACGCGACCTTATGAGTGTGCCATAGGCAACCTGGGTCTAAGTAGAAAGCCATCCCTCTTCGACTTCGACGTCCTAGGAACAAAGCGTGGATCTAAGTACCGAAAAGAAAGAAATGCATAAGAACGAGAAGAAGCAATTTGAAAGATATCAAAAGCTTAGGAAATAGGTATGGAGATTGCTTGGACGTTATCTAGGGTTGTGAAGTAGACTTAGATTTTTCGTAGGATTTCATGGCTCAGCACTTTCGGTAGATATAAGGCTATACTCGGTACGCTTAGGCTCTTATCCATGTGACGCGTTGATTTGCGAAATGACTAACCCTTCGATATTTTTGAGCTAGTATCCATCGTTATTAGATTCTTCTTGCACTAGACTTTAGTTTTGTTTGAGGACAAACAAAGGTTTAGGTCTGGGGGAGTTTGATAACACTGAAAGTGTATCAATTTTAGGTTAGGTTTTAGTGCCATTTTCGTATATAATTCATAGTTAGGTTTACATATCCGATACGATTATGAGTTACATACACCCGTTTTGTTGGTTTGCAGGTTTTAAGGCGACGAGGCCTAAATGAGCTTAAAAAGACGGATTCCTGAACAATACCACGTACTTTGAAGATAAATCCACTCAGAGCCAAGATCAAGCCTTAGAACTCAAAGGAACACCCGAGCAACGAGCGGAAAAGAGAAAATTCAAGACTTCAAGGGTGCCCGGTCAGGCACTCAAGTAGCCTTTTATGGTGGATTCAATATTCTACATCGACGTCCTAGAGAAACTAGCCGAGGAAGTTCTTGAAGAGTTCGGTAACATGGATTCTCTTGAGATAACTCTTTTGGCAGCTGGAGAAGGGCTATATAAGGACCCTAACAAAGTGAAACAGTATAAAAAGCTGCTGGACGAAGGAAAAAGAAAGGATATCCCGAACACCGAGTTAGGCGAACTCTGAGCAGATTTCTGTGCGATCCGAGCACCGTAGGTCGCAACCCAATCCAAAGGTGGAATTTCGGACAATCCTTATCAAGAGGATCACTCAGCTCACAAATACATACATACAACTTGAGTGGACATCAATTCAGGTCAAGAAAACATCATAAATCAGTGCACAAACCTTCGCGCGTCCCAAACAGTTTGTAGTTCGTCTCAAGCAGCATGCAGCACGAGTTCAACCACTCTCGAGATGCCTAATAGCCACACCGTATGTCCAGAACCTGACTGGAGTTTTGTAAAAGCACCGAATTTGAAGTTGGAGCCCGTACCACAAGGGCTGAGGTACGGATTTCTTGGACTCGAGTCTACTTATCCCGTGATAGTGAATGATATCTTAGATGAATCCCAAAAAGAACGATTGTTAGAAGCTCTTAGGAGGTATAGGGGTGCCATAGGTTATACATTAGAGGATATTAGGGGACTTAGTCCAACCCTTTGCATGCATAGGATTCACTTAGAAGACGACTCTATAACATTCATTGAATGTCAATGTAGATTAAACCCGAACATGATGGAAGTAGTTAAGAAATAGGTCCTTAAGTTGTTAGACGCCGGAATTATATATCCTATATCGGATAGTGCGTGGGTGAGTTCTGTACAGGTAGTCCTGAAGAAAGGAGGCATCACCGTCGTCCCAAACGCAATCAACGAATCTTGTGCTGAATTAGGAGAAGTGCCACTTCATGGTTAGTGAAGGCATCGTATTGGGACATAAGATATCCACAAGGGGAAGGCAAAAATAGAAGTTATCGAAAAGCTGCCACCTCCTAGGAACGTTAAGGCCATCCATAGTTTCCTGGGACATGTGGGGTTTTATAGACGATTCATCAAAGGCTTCTCGAAGGTATCTAAACCCCTCACCGACCTATTAGGCAAGGAAGTACCATTCGAGTTCTCCACCAATAATACGACCGATGAATTGGGAGCTCCAGTTTGAGCTCATGTACGACGCGAGCGATTATGCGGTTGGGGTTGTGTTGGGATAACAAAAAGATCGAATATTGCACGCCATTTACTATGCCAGTAGAACATTAGACAACGCCCAATGCAACTACTCACGATCGAGAAGGAGTTACTTGCTATCATCTTTGCGTTTGAAAAGTTCCGCTCATATCTATTTGGATCCAAGGTGATAGTATAGACATATCATGCTGCCTTATGTTACCTTCTCACCAAGAAAGATGCAAAGTCGAGGATCATTAGATGGATCCTACTGCTGAAAGTGTTCGATCTTGAAATAATGGATAGGAAAGGAACCGAGAATAGGATGGCTGACCATCTTTCACGTCTTGAAATTTCCGAGTGCAATCCTATCGATGACTATCTCTGAGATGACGCAGTAATGTCCATGACTTGCACCTCCACTCCATGGTAAGCTGACTTCGTGAATTACTTAGCATGTCAAGTACTACTGGAGGGCTGACTTACAATGTGAGGAAGAAATTTCTCCATGACGTCAAGGTGTACTATTGGGACAAGCCATATCTTTTCAAGAGGGGAACGGACGGAATCTTTAGGCGCTGCATCCCCGAAGATGAAGCTCCACACATACTGTCACGTTGCCATTCTTCAAGCTATGGAGGACATTTTGCAGCAGCCAAGACAGCTGCAGAGGTGCTGCAAGCGGCTTTTGCTGGCCAACACTCTTCAAAGATGCTCATAACTACGTCGCATCGTGCAACAATTGCTAAAGGACGGGAAATATTTCTAGACGCCCTAAGATGCCGCAACAATACCTTCTAGAGGTTGAGCCATTTTATGTATGGGGGATAGACTTCATGGGCCCTTTTCCATCCTCATGCGGGAACCTCTACATACTAGTCGCAGTGGATTATGTAACGAAGTGGGTAGAAGCCTTGGCAAGTCCAACCAACGACTCCAAACTAGTAACCAAGATGTTCAAACCTGTCATTTTCCCATGTTTTGGACTTCCGAGGGTTGTGATCAGTGATGGAGGTAAGCACTTTGTGAACCGGATCATACAAGAGCTATTGAAGAAGTACGGTGTTTGACATATATTAGTAACACCATATCACCCTGAAACCAACGGCCAAGTTGAATTTTCTAACCAAGAGATCAAGTCAATTTTGGAGAAGACAGTCTCTAGGTCTAGGAAGGAATGGGCACTGAAACTCGACGATGCATTATCGGCTTACCGTACAACATTCAAAATGCCAATTGGAATGACTCGGTTCCAGCTCATGTACGGTAAGGCATGCAATCTACTGGTCGAATTGGATTACCAAGCGTATTGGGCAATCAAAGCACTTCATTATGACTACAAGTCAGCCACGGAAAAACGAGTGCTACAACTACACCATCTAGAAAAGATGCACCTCCACTCATACGAGAACACAAAGATCTACAAGGAATGCACGAAGAAGTGGCACGATAGACACATAGTCCAACGGACTTTTAAAGAACGTGACCAAGTACTTGTTTTCAATTCACGAGTGAAACTTTTTGCAGGAAAAATTAGGTCACGTTGGTCCAGTCCATTCACAATCAAAAGCATCTCACCACATGGCGCAATCGAGCTAATAGAACTCAACAGTTCGTTCAAAGTAAACACCCAATGGATAAAGCTCTACAATGCAGACAACATGGATCACAATCAAGCTACATTCACTCTTTTGGAGCCAAGTCATGAGTAGCACGTCTTGGTCAAGCGCTTCTCGGAAAGCAACCCGAGCCCCATATCATTTTAGTTGTTTCGTTTTATTTTTCAGAATTCGATTCTTATTCTTTTCACATGCATGCACACTACTAGCGACTTTGATGTATCATTCTCTCTTTTTCGGATCATGTGACTCTTTGTTGCAGATTTTTCCACTTTGATATCAACCACAAAAAAGGAGAGAACCATATACCTAGCCGCATCAACTTGGGACAGAAAGCACACATCAGGTGCACACATTCCTATCTACTTTATTTTTCCCCGAGTTTTTGCATGCTAGTCGTTCGCTTAGGTTTTGAACACCGGGACAGTGTCCCCTTCAAGTCTTGGGCAGGGGGGGGGGGGTACTCTTCGAAGTGTCATGACTGTGATTAGGAATAGATGCTGAATTCTTCATTTTATTTTAGCTTCTACGTTAGTTTCGTTAGGATTAGACAGACAGATACCTAGTACGAAAAATTTCGAACTTTAGCCATGCTTATGCAACTTTGTCGAATCGGGAACAAAAACCTAGGACTGCTAAAAAAGACTCTTTAATATTGATTAGTCTAGTAGTTGTGAATGAATTCCATAACTCATAGTTTTATTTCACCCTTTAGATTTCAGTCCTAAGCGTCCATATCTCCGAGCATATGGTTGATTCTTTACTAAGTCGGACACCTTCTTGATTCACTTCTCTATTTTATGATTCCACGCGCTTACACTCCGTTGTCAATAGGACATAGTTTCTAGATATTTCCACGTTAAATTGACATGAGCGCATTGATCTCAATGGTTCGGGTCTAAGTTGTGGGATGAGACCGATTTTCTACATCCTAAGGGTTAGAGTTGATGCATGATTCTAATAGTTTGGTCTAAAAGAAAAAAAATTGTCAACGACGTAACCTCTTCATTGCGTTAAGGTTACAAGATCTTATGGGTGTGTCAATCGGCAACCTAGATCTAAGTAGAAGTTGTCCTCTTCAACTTCGACGACCTAGAAACCGATCACGAACTTTTAAAGAAAAATTGTATGGAAGTTGAAAAAGAAGAAAAAAAGAGAAAATAAGAAGAAAAAGATAAGTGTGCTTAAGAAATGGTATCTGAGGAAAGTTTAGATGAAATTGGTATGGAGACTGGTTGAATGACGTTTAGGGGTTAGTGAAATGAACTTGGGTTATGTATAGGATTGCACGGATCACAACTTTCAATGGAAAAAAGTTTAACTTTAGTTTGCTTAGGTATATGTTTGTGTGACGTATTGTTGTGTATGATGAGTGATTTTTCGAATTGTTTGTGCTAGTATCCGGTTGTTGTCTTACTCTTCTCATGCTTAGTTCTAGTCTTGCTCGAGGACGAGCAAAGGTTCAAGCCTGAGGGAGTTTGATAACGTCTATTTTGTTGTAGTATTCTAGTTTATTTTCATAGTTAGTTTAATCATTAATTTGATTTTACCGAGCATTAAGCATCATTTAGTCCTCTTTCAGTCTTTTCTCGTGTATTTGCAGGAATTGAAGATATCGAACACTAACACGAACAAATGCCCTACACTACCTAAACCTGCATGATCAACCATACAACAAGAAGGGAGAGCACGGTCGATCATCCACACATAGCACGACCGGGCAAAAAAGGAACATGCACACCACGACCGATCAACTTGCACTGCTGGGTCGGGCTCACTAAGGAAATAATGTGCACGGCCGATCACACACTTCAGCATTATCGAGCACACAAGAAGAGGGGGAGTGCCCAACCAAGCACCATTCCCAGCCCAACCGGGCTCACCAAACAGCAAACATTCCCGAATGTAGAGCACAACCCGAGCGTATGTGAAGCCCGACCAAGCATGTCATGGATGAAGTGCCCGACCGAGCTTACTCTTGTGCCTGGTCGGGCATGAAGAACATGTAGCCCTGAACTAGAAAAGGAAACCTCCGGCCGATTAAAATAATTGGAAACTCATGAAACAAGAATGCAAATGCACGGCCTAGGAAGAAAGAAGGAGAAAAGGAAAGAACATAAAGAGGAAAGAAGAAGAAAAGGGGCAAAGGGAAGCAGCTTCAATCGGACAGAAACATACACAGAAAGAGAAACAGAGGGAGAGAGTATAGAGAGAAAGCAGAACACATACGAGGATAGAGACGGGGCGACAAACTCAGAGCATGGAGGAACTGTTGAAGAGATACATGATAATGTAATGAAGTTCTAACATGATCATTGGTCTTAGATATTATCACGAGTTTAGGGATTTCAAGCTCTAATATTGGAACTGATTGACGTAGACTTGTCCACTACCTAGCGTGCGTACTACTAGTCTTCCAACTGCGTCATCTAACCCACTAGATGCATTAAGATTGCTATCTAATCCTTAGATACAATTGATCGACCTTCCTAGATTTTAAATCAATTGAGATCCTAAATCATGGCTAATTTCCAAAGTCTAATCCACTGGTGTAGATTCATTAGACTTCTACAATCATTCATTCAAGTTGCGTGCAAGAACGAAAGCATTAAGAAAAGCCAATCATTCTTAAAATGATCAACTACCATAGACATTCATTCAGGTTGCTTACAAGAATAAAAGCATTAAGAACCACTAAGCATTAAGAACAAGACTTCATTACATATCGGCAAGCTCTCTAACCCGTAGCTACTAAAATACTCGGACATGGAGTTAGAAAACAAAACGTGAAAGAAAACTATTATTAAAATAGATAAAGAATTTTAAAATAGATAAAAAGAGAAAACTATTATCGGAAAGCTCTCTAACCCGTAGCTACCTATCCTAATACCGTAGTCTTCAACAGCTCCTCCGCAATCCGAGTTCGTCGCCCCGTCTCCTGCCTTCTGGCCTGCTGCTCTCTCCCTTGTTCTCTCGTGTGTGTTGCCTGGTATGTGTGTTTTCTGTCCGAAATTTAGCTTTTCCTCTTGACCCTTTCATCCTTTTCCTCTTTCCTTTCTTTCCTTTTCTCTTTCTTTCCTCTTTGGCTGAATCTAAGCTCTCAGCCCTTTCCTTTTCGTCATCCTTTCCTCTTTTTACTAGTTTCCATTTTCTTCAGCAACTTGTGTTTCCTTTTCCTCTTTGACTGCAACGGTTTCCTTTTCTTTTCTCCTCCTTTACTCTTTGGCTGGCTGTCTTCTTTCTCTTGTCCATGCATTTCCATTCTGCAGCCATTTCCATTTTCAATCTCCGACGGTTGCAATTTCCAATTCTTGTGTAGGCGGTTGGAAATTTACAATTTGTTTCAGGAATTTGCTTCTATTTTATGTAAACAATGTTTCCTTTTCATGTTCCAACCTTGATATTCTTAGTTTTGTTCCAGCAACCAAAAGTTTCCATTCTTGTGAGCCGCGACCTAAGTTTCCATTTTTGTGAGCCGCCTATTTCCCTTTCTCTGTGGCCGTGTTTGTGCCTTCTTTGTAATCTTGACGTCCTTGCTTTTATTTTTCTTCTTTGATACAAGATCCTCGAATGCTGACTGTGTATATTTGATAGGATAATGGTTTTTGCTTCATTTCCTCATGTTTGTACCCCGATATTTCATTTTCTGCAATAACACGAGAAAACGCTAGAAGAGGACTAAATGATGTTTAATGCTCGTTAAAGTCTAAATGAATGGTTAAACTAACTATGAAAATGGACTAATATTCTATAAAAAAATAGATGTTATCATACTTCCAAAACTTGTAGGAACATGTGAACACGAAAACAAGTAAAACGGATACAAAATCACACGTAAACATCGCAATTACCATCACAAATATCTCTAAAATAATGCGAGAAAGGTGTACAAAAAATGAGATGATCAAAATCCCCTAAAATTGAATGTTTGCTTGTCCCTAAGAAAATGTAAGCGGAAAACACATGTGAGATACAGAAACGAGAACTCCCCTTTCTCCTAGAGACACCGCGAACAAGGACCTAATCGATAAACTAACAAATTGGGAGCAAATTCGGCCTATTACTTTTCAGTCTTCATCCTAGGTTCACCAAGGCTATCCATGAGAAAACAAATCAAGGGCAAACCAAGCAAGAAACCACAACTATCTCCACCAAACAAGACTTCAGACAAGTGCTAAATATAGAATAAAAGAGGATTCTTGTTTCGTTTATGAGCTTCTTTGTTTCTCTATTCTCTTTTTTTCCCTTTTTTTCTTTTTTTTATATATTATGCAAATATAAGTCTCTAGGACGTTGGATTCGAAGGGATCTAGCCTATACTTAGACCCAGGCGACCAGTGACGGTATACTCTTGCATCTCATTCAAGAGAGCAGGGGAGTAGATGGCTTTTTTATTGTGCCATTCCCTTAGGATGTAGAAAGATGTTCTCCAACCCACCACTTAGACCTGAACCATCAAAAAGGTATCAAGGTCGATGAACTCATATCCATTTTAGATTTTTAGGTATTATTACTATCGACAATGGAGTGTAAGTGTGTGCTCTTATTCTTAAAAAACAAGCTCATTTTCCTATGATTGATCTATCCTCAGAAAAAAGAAGTAAAGCAACGTCTAAATGAAGTACAATCATCTGGATAGAGAGAATGAACAAGAAACTAGCCTAGCAGCCTCGTCTAAACCTCCCACAAGCAACACTAGGATTCCCAAAGA
This sequence comes from Gynandropsis gynandra, assembly GCA_036759665.1. Classification (NCBI taxonomy): domain Eukaryota; kingdom Viridiplantae; phylum Streptophyta; class Magnoliopsida; order Brassicales; family Cleomaceae; genus Gynandropsis; species Gynandropsis gynandra. Next base: position 5,233,266 of record CM071862.1, read on the forward strand.
ATTACGACCTTTTCGCTTTTCAACCGTCTAATAAGCTCTTACGCTTAGGAAAACCTAAACTCAAACATGCAAGATATCACAGAAAAGGCTATCTTCTTAAGCATTCTAGGTTCAGGGTTCATCTCAAAACGCGGCACCGGATAAGTGTCTGGGACGAATCTGACTCAAGAAAAGAAAATCAAACGAAAACTAAGCTAAGAAAACTATGAAATCAAAGAGAAAAAGTAAAAGAAAAGGAAACGAAATCATCGAACAAATGTGAGTTACTCCTCAGACTTGATCGAGGGTAAGAGAAGTGTGATCACATTTTTTTAAGGAAACCCTTGCGTGTTGGAATGACATTCTAGAACAAAGGTTTGATGGAAACCTTTGCTGCAGCCCAGCTAGAGGACTCCTTACACAAGGCATGTGGATAGATATGTCACACGAGAGTTGCAGAAGGCTCTCGGTTGGTAGGATGGGTACCCCTTACTACAGCCGAGTCGGAAGACTCCTTACACAAGGCGTGGAACGCTAGATCACATGAGAGTTGCGAAATGCTCTCGATTTATGGAGCTCGTCTTCGAGGATTTGACACACCTACGAAGAACGAACGAGTGTGGGAAATTACGCACCAACAATTGCTGGATATGACACACCAACAATGGAGGAATTCTCAAAGAGAAATTCAAAATTCAGATTCAAAATCAAGGTTGTTGTGTGTACAAGGGGGTGGACGAAAATATGAAGGAAGAAGTCATGCAAGACTTCAATGCCACCATAAATGCATGCAAGCCATGCAAGGCTTGTAGTTTAAATGAAAAAAAGTTCAAAATTCTAAATAAAAATAAACGTAAGATAAAATACTTTGATACGATCGATGTATGAAGTCTCGGGTCAACAATTAGGGAAACGGAAGTGAGTCGTGGCCTTGTTAAAAATCCGCCGTTGGAAAACCACGTGGGACAAAACCAACGATGGGAAAAGAACAGACATGAAACACTAACCCTAATTATTGATCGTTGTGAGATGTGCTTCGGCTTGTAGTATGATTCAGATGTCGGAACTTCCCAGTGGACTCGAGCACTCATCTTGAACTTGCACAACCATGAGAATTCCGACCGATAGCTTCTTTGAGCGTCCTAGCTTTAGCTCGGATCATGGGACCTGCTGGTATGGTTAAGGCATCCTCCTCTCTAACCCTAGCACGGGTCATAGGACCAACGTCCTTCTTTTTCTCCTTGGGATGGGTCGCATCTTTCTCCTTTGATTCAGCATGTGTCGCATCCTCCTCAGCACGGGTCACGTCCTCTTCGCTCGCCACGGCACGGGTCGCATCCTCGTTTCTTGCCCTAGCTCGTGTCATAGGACCTTCTTGTAATATTGAGGCGTCCTCTTCATGCTCGGGATGCTTCACGCTGTTCATGATCATATCATCCCTCCCTCTTGAAAAGGATTTGTCCTCAAATCTGTTTAATATGCGACAAAAGGCACCAAATCAGTAGCATTAAAACGAGAACTCTCATTATACTTACCTTGCAAGTCGAGTTAATAAATGTTGTTGCTTATTCTCTTGGTCACTGGGAAGGACTTGTCAATCCAAGGCATCAACTTTGATTTTCTCTTGTTCCAGAAACGCTCCTTTTGAAAACGAATTCACACTTGGTCGCCGGGTTCAAAAATCATTCGCTTCTGATAACACTTAAAGTGTATCAATATTAGGATAGATTTTAGCACCATTTTCGCATATATCTTATATAGAGAATTACATATCCGATATGATTATGCGGTTCACACACCCGTTTTGTTGGTTTTCAGGTTTTTAGGCGACAAGGCCTAAATGAGCTTAAAATCACGGATTCCTGATCAAAACCACATGAATTGAAGATATATCTACTCAGAGCCAAGATCGAGCTTCAGAACCCAAAGGAACACCCGAGCAACGAGCGGAAAAGAGAAATTTCAAGGAGACAAGGGTGCCCGGTCGGGCACCATACGTACACCCGCTCGGGTAAAACCTACGGGGTTTTATCCGCACACCTTGCACGACCTTACCCGATCGGGCGCAAGAAGTATACCCGCTCGGGCATTAATCCATCCAATTTGCCCCGAGAGTTTGCACGACTCGGGCCGCTCAACCATGCGATCTGGTGATGTCTATCCGATCGGGCACTATGAAGCAACACGACCGGGCGAGCCTCTGCACGACTGGGCAACAGTGGTGCCCGAGCGGGCCATGTAATTCGCAACAACCTAGATCTAACATTAAAACGAGCGAATTTAAGGAACATAATAGATCTAGGGCAAGGGGGGCGACGGACAGGGCAAGAAAAGGCTGGAAAAACATCTGGAAAGGCTCGGGAGGCATCGGAGAAGAAGAGAAGCATCAATCCTTGCACCGGTAACACGATAAGGAAGGTCGAGGCATCGAATTCCTTAGAGTCTATCATGTATAGGGTTATGTTATCTTCGTCTTTTATTTTCTCCATGAGTGAGTAGAGTCCCTACTGCGGGTAGGGATATCGGATTTGTATTGTATGAACAATGATTTGCGTTAATGCTTAGTTCTATTAATTTATTCTTGATTTACGGTTCTACGCTTAGCATTATCATTCCTACGCTAGTGCTGACCGCTCAGCGATATAGGATTTCAGACTTTGCTGGAAGGTTAAAGGATGAATCCGGACCTGTTAAGTTGTAGATTAAGATTGGCTAATGAGAATCTGACCGGTCGGTTAGTCATCTTAGGGATAATGATTGCGTTCGTAATGCTGCCATGGTACGGGTTAATCACTGCTGGAAGGTAGGGTTGCACGTATCCATTGTTAGGAGGTTTAGGCTCGGAAGAATCACTCCTCACCTTAGGGCATGAATTTCCCGTTGTCAAGAATAGTTGATAGATCTATGATTCTTAGTTGTTTCATCTATGCAATACCCGGTATCCCCCGTAGTGTTTGCCATATCTGACCTTATCCCCAACCTAGTTTTGTTGTCACCATTTAGGTTAGTTTTAGGAATTTAGGATCACATCCCTTTCTATCTCTTTTCCGTATTAGTTTAGTTTTATTCTTAGTTTAGCAGCTTTAGTCCCTAGAGATCGACCCTGGTACTACACGATCCGTATACTTGCGGTGAAGTGGTCTAGGAATATTTATAACTCGTGTTTCCAGCACATCAAGTTTTTGGCGCCGTTGTAGGGGACTAATAACGACCTAGACTAGGAATTAGCTAGATTAAGATCTAATCCTTTACGAAGTCTTTGTTTGTTGGTTTGTTTGTTTTTTGGTTTGTTTTTCCCTTTATCGAGTCTTTTCTATCTACCGCGGATTTACGCTTGGTGTTTTGTTTCTTGTTGTGCAGGAGACTTGTATCAGAAGCTCTACTCAGAAACTTCTCATCTACGATCCCGAAGTTGAACGCACACTAAGAAGCCTGCGCAAGAAAAGAAGGATCGGAATAGTTGATTCCGAATCCGAGGTAGAAAGAACGAGCTACCACGAGCAACACGCCTCTGAGGAGGTAGATACGTATAGTGCAAGCAGCGGAGAAAACGCGAGTATTCCCGATATGGCTGCTGCCGACGAGACTTATGGAGCATACACCGCTCCTAAGCACACGCAGTTACTTTCGTGCATGGCCCGCACGATCGATACCCAAGTTGAGCTGCAACCGGCTTTTATTCAGATGCTCAACAATTCGGCCTTTTGTGGAATGGAGAACGCAGATCCGAACTCCCACCTTACGGACTTCAAGATGCTATGTAGCACTACTATGCTTGGAACGGGAGTCACTCGGGAGGATCTTTATTTGATGGCGTTCCCATTCTCACTCAAAGATGCGGCGCAACGTTGGCTCTTCAACTTGCCGGCTGCATCAATCTCGTCATGGGATGATATGGAACAAAGGTTCATGCAGCAATTCTACCCGGATCATAGAATGCTTCTCGCAAAGAGTCGCATCAATTCTTTCCTTCAAGAAAGAGGCGAGACGTTACACGATGCATGGGAGCGATTCAAAGACTACCAGCGAATATGCCCACAC
>CM071862.1:5243587-5254330 GCA_036759665.1 Gynandropsis gynandra
TTTGCCCCGAGAGTTTGCACGACTCGGGCCGCTCAACCACGCGATCGGGTGACTGCCACCTGATCGGGCACTATGAAGCAACACGACCGGGCGAGCCTCAGCACGACCGGGCAACAGTGGTGCCCGAGCGGGCCGTGTAATTCGCAACAACCTAGATCTAACATTCAAACGAGCAAATTTAAGGAACAGAATAGATCTAGGGCAAGGGGGGCGACGGACAAGGCAAGGAAAGGCTGGAAAAACATCTGGAAAGGCTCGGGAGGCATCAGAGAAGAAGAGAAGCATTAATCCTTGCACCGGTAACACGATAAGGAAGGTCGAGGCATCGAATTCCTTAGAGTCTATCATGTATAGGGTTATGTTATCTTCGTCTTTTATTTTCTCCATGAGTGAGTAGAGTCCCTACTGCGGGTACGTATATCGGATTTGTATTGTATGAACAATGACTTACGTTAATGCTTAGTTCTATTGATTTATTCTTGATTTTCGGTTCTACACTTAGCATTATCATTCCTACGCTAGTGCTGACCGCTCAGCGATATAGGATTTCAGACTTTGCTGGAAGGTTAAAGGATGAATCCGGACCTGTTAAATCTTAGGGATAATGATTGCGTTCGTAATGCTGCCATGGTACGGGTTAATCACTGCTGGAAGGTAGGGTTGCACGTATCCATTGTTAGGAGGTTTAGGCTCGGAAGAATCACTCCTCACCTTAGGGCATGAATTTCCCGTTGTCAAGAATAGCTGATAGATCTATGATTCTTAGTTGTTTCATCTATGCAATACCCGGTATCCCGTACACCCGTAGTGTTTGGCATATCTGACTTTATCCCCAACCTAGTTTTGTTGTCACCATTTAGGTTAGTTTTAGGAATTTAGGATCACATCCCTTTCTATGTCTTTTTCGTCTTAGTTTAGTTTTATTCATAGTTTAGCAGCTTTAGTCCCTAGAGATCGACCCTGGTACTACACGATCCGTATACTTGCGGTGAAGTGGTCTAGGAATATTTATAACTCGTGCTTCCAGCACATCAGCTTCCATCCTTTTTTTTGCCTTCTTTGCATAGAGTTTTGTTTTCTTCTCTATGTTCTTCCTAGCTTTCTCGTGGATATGCTATACCATCTTACCTTTCTTTTCTCCGTCTAAAATGACTTGATCACTTAAAGATAACGACATTAGATCCAAAGGTGAGGTGGGTTTGAACCCGTAAACGATTTCCAACGGGGAATATTTTGAAGTAGAATGTACACCATGATTATATGCAAATTCAGCATGCGGTAAACATTCTTCCCACGTTCTTATGTTCTTTTTAACAATTGCACGCAAAAGAGTTCCTAAGGTTCGATTAACAACCTCGGTTTGACCATCAGTTAGCGGAAGACATGTTGTGGAAAAAAACAATTTAGTTTCTAGCTTAGGACATAGAGTCTTCCAAAAATGATTAAGGAACTTTGTATCTTTATCCGAAACTATCGTCCTAGGCATTCCATACAACCTAACTACTTCCTTAAAGAACAATTTGTTGCGCGCAATGCATCATCCGTTTTGTGGCATGCTATGAAATGTGACATTTTAGAAAATCTATCAATAGCCACAAAGATTGAGTCATTTCCATTCTTAGTTCTAGGCAAAACAATCATGAAAGCCATAGATATGTCATTCAAAGGGTGAGTTGGGATAGGTAAAGGGGTATACAAACCGGGAGGTTGAACCTTAGACTTAGCGAGTATGCACGTGACGCATCTTTCGCAAATTCGCTCAATGTCCCTCTTCATGTGCAGCCAGTAAAAGTGATCCTGTAATATCTTAAGTGTTCTCGAAATCCAAAAAATGACCCCATAGGATCACCTCCAAGAGCTTCTCTAACAAATAATTCTCGCATAGAACAGTTAGGCACACACAATCGGTCATCATAAAATAGGAAGTTGTCTTGCCTAAAGTAACGAACCAATGCAAAATTTTTGCACGTTTTGTACACTTCACAGAACTCCAAATCAGATGCATATTTCTCTTTCAGTTGTTCAAATCCTAGCATCTTAGCATCTAAAGTAGTTAGTAGTGCATACCTTTGAGATGAGGCGTCCGCTACGATGTTTTCCTTACATGGCTTGTACTGGAATGATTCTTGGTCGGTATGCATATCAAACTCTTTCAGACAGACGTAATGCTGCCACGTTGGCAACTCCCTCGTCTCCACCGGGTTGGTATAATTGGCTAGCCGATTTGGAAGTGCGACTCTGGGAATGAAGTCTATTTGATGTTGGATGCCGCGTATAGGAGGTAATCCCGAAGGGTTGTCTTCGCGAAAAATACCTTTAAAAGTCTGCATTAAAGAAATGATATCACTCGGTAGCACCGGTGCAAGGCTAGTCAAGCTCGAAAGAGCTTCCTTAAACAAAAATCATAAAACCGATTGAATACAATGAAGAGATTTCTTGATCTCGCCCAATTTAGCGCAGAAGTTTGATGACTTTTCTACGCGTTCTTCCTTCTGTTTTAGGCGCATTTGATCTTGTTGCACTTCTCTTGGTGTCAAATGATTAAGAATCGGTTTCCTGCCATTAAACTCGAAAGAATGCTGATTAGTAGAACCGTCATGTATTACCTTATGATCCGATGGCCACGGGCTACCGTAAAGGGTATGGCTCGCATTCTTGGGAAAAACGTCACATAGGATCTCGTCCTCATATGTTCCAATGGTGATAGGCACGGCCACTTTGTTGGTCACGTTCATTTTTCCGTTCTCATGGAGCCATTGTAGTGTATAAGGCCTCGGGTGCTTCTTGACCTTTAACCCGAGTTCTTCTTAATACTCCTCGGTCGAAGATTCAGATTTCTTGTCCTCGGATTCAATCTCACCATCCTCACGAATATTCATAAATCTCTTGTTCGTACATTCATTTGCATAATGATCCATTCCGTGATACTTGAAGCACTTTACGTCCCGGGCTCTCGATGTAGTGGCCTCGGCTTTTCCTTTATCACATGGAGCCGTTGGAACCACTTTAACTTCATATTTGGCCGCTGGAACAGATTTGTTTCTCCTTTCATAACTCGGCTTTTCCTTCCGTAGATGACTGAATTTTCCAGCCCCAAAGTTCGAACCAGAGCTCCTTTTCCGTTGGAGTTGTTGTTCGATTAGAATCGATTTGTGTGGCTCTCGGAGATAGTGATTTGGAGCATACCGTTTATGCATTATAGCTTTCAATTCCAGCAACGTCTCTATAGGTTTCTCTCTATTATGTCGCCTAGAAGTTTACCAACTGATCCCACCAACTCAAAGCATAATCGTAGAACTCCGTTGTAGCAACCCTGACCCTCTTGGTCTCAGTGTAGTGCTGCCAACCAAACACGAGTTCGATTTTCTTATCCCATTCTAAATAAGGGTCTGGATCAGCCTTGCCATGGAACAGAGCGATTTTGAGTTTAATACCAGCAACGTCGTCCCTCGGGTCGTCCCTATGTTCCCGCACCTCTCGGCGTCGTCGTTGACTACTTGGGGAATAAGATGAAATGCCTCGTTCATAATAGTTACTACCTCATCTTGCTGAATCCTTTCTCATTGATTAAGAGTAGGATTTACTCTCGGTCGGCCATGAATTTCTTTTCGAATCTCCTGCCGAAACTCCTCTATTTTGGTTCTAAGAGTTTGCTCAAAACGAGCAGCAAAAGCTTCAACCAAAAGCTTGTTTACTCGGCCGGTTTCTGCACTACTATCTCCCATTGCGTTTTAATGATTAAACGTACATCAACCACACGGACAGCCTGCACAAGTAACACACCAAAGCAGCCCACAAGCAAAAAAAAAGATAGCATATAAGCAGCCAAGACTCGTAACACAAACGATACGTTACAAACGAATAGAAACTATGCACCATTCAATCACTAGCTACCGGTCTAAGAACAACCAAACAACCGAAGATGAACCAACCTTTTCTAGAGTGAGCTCTGATACCACATGACGCGATCCTCGATAGAAGGACACTCTAGAACGAAGGTATGATGGAAACCCTTGTTGTAGCCGAGCCGGAAGATTCCTTACACAAGGCGTGTGGATAGATAGGTCACATGAGTGTTCCAGACGGCTCTCAATTGGTAGGATGTGTACCCCTTGCTGCAGCCGAGTCGGAAGACTCCTTACACAAGGCGTGTGGAACGATAGGTCACACAAGAGTTGCAAAAGTCTCTCGATATACCGAGCTCGTCTTCGAGGATATGACACACCTACGAAGAACGAACAAGTGTTGGATATTACGCTTCAACAATTGCTGCATATGAAACACCAACAATGGAGGAATTCTCTAAGAGAAATTCAAAATTTAAATTCAAAATCAAGGTTGTTGAGTGTACAAGGGGGTGGACGGCAATATGAAGGAAGAAGTCATGCAAGACTTCAATGCGACCATAAATGCATGCAAGCCATGCAAGGCTTGTAGTTTAAATGAACAAAAATTCAAAATTTAAAATAAAAATAAATGTAAGATAAAATACTTTGATAAGATCGATGTATGAAGTCTCGGGTCAACAATTAGGGAAACGGAAGTGAGTTGTGGCCTCGTTAAAAACCCGCCATTGGAAAAACATCTGGGACAAAACCAACGGTGGGAAAAGAGCTGACACGAAACACTAACCCTAATTGTTGATCGTTGCGAGATATGCTTCGGCTTTTAGTATGATTAGGATGTCGGAACTTCCTTGTGGACTCGAGCACTCATCTTGAACTTGCACGGCCGTGAGAATTTCGACGATAGCTTCCTTGAGAGTCCTAGCTTTAGATCGGGTCACGGGACATGCTGGTATGGTTAATAAGGCATCCTCCTCTCTAACCCTAGCACGGGTCACGGGACCAACATCCTTTTTTCTCTCTTGGGATGGGTCGCATCCTTCTCCTTTCGATTCATCATGGGTCGCATCCTCCTCAGCACGAGTCGCATCCTCTTGGCTCGCCACGGCACGGGTCGGGTCGTCCTTTCTTGCTATAGCTCGGATCACGAGACCTTCTTGTAATATTGAGGCGTCCTCTTCATGCTCGAGATCCTCGTCGTTGTTCATGATCATATCAGCATTCAAGTTAGGATTCACAATCACATGATATGTTTCACTGCATCAAAGGTACTCATACCAAAGAGAAGAAGGGAGAGGTTTGAGCTTGAGTGTAGGCGCCTTCTCCACTACGAAATCAGCATGTGTTTCGCACCGAATCTCCTCGTGTGGGGCGTCCTGTAATGCCTCAATGGCACTCATGAATTCTGCGTAGAGCTCGGCTTCTTCATTTCTGAGTCCTGCGTCCCTACAAACCTGTGTCAAGCATCTTTCAAGAGGGTCCGAGATACTTACCTAATCAAGCGTGTCATTCGCCATGGCTTCCAACAGTTTAACTCTAAAACAAGACTCCTTGAAGGAGGGTTCGTTCATAGAGCTTGACAAATTGAACTCTATCTTTTCGTCTCCGACATGTAGAGAGAGATACCCTTGTTGTACATCTATCATGGCATCTACAGTGGCAAAGAAAGGCCTACCCAAAATAATTGGCACCCTAGCATCTTCTTCTATTTCTAGTACAACGAAATCAGCGGGTATACAAAAACTACCTACTTTGGTGGGGATGTTTTCCACAATACCCACCGGATACCTTACCGAACGATCTGTGAGTTGTAGAGATATCTTGGTAGGCTTGAGCTCTCCGAAGTTCATCCGCTTATAGACCGAATGTGGTATGAGACTCACGCTTGCTCCTAAATCGCACAAGGTCTCGTCAATGCCGATGTCCCCTATGGTGCATGGATTAGAGAAGCTTCCAGGGTCCTTCAACTTCGGGGGCAGCTTGTTTTGGAGAAATGAATTGCACTCCTCGGTGAATGCTATCGTCTTACTCTCTTCGGTGCGCCTTTTGTTGGAGAAAATCTCCTTGAGGAATTTGCCGTGTTAAGGCATTTGTTGGAGACTTTCCATGACCGGGATGTTGATGTGGAGCTTCTCGAGGATCTCTACAAACCTTCCATATCTCTCTTCATTCTTTCTGCCCACCAACCAGTAAGGAAACAATATAGGAGGTTTGTATGCCGGTGGAGCAATATACCGCTTTTCTAGATCCGATTTAGCCCCTTTCATGATTGCGATGCCTTTTCCTTTATCCATAGATTTTCCAGCAGCTTTCTCTTGCTCTTTGAGGGGCGGGTTCTCAATCAAATTCCCATTGTGTTCCAGGATTCCTTTGCCCTTATCCATAGATTATCCATAGGTAATAGCATTTACGTGCTCTCTTGGGTTGAGGTCAGGCTTCCTAGGGAGTGTTCCAGGATTCTGAGAGGATGAGGCAACTTGTTGCGCTATGGAATTCTCTAGCATCTTCACATGTGTGCTCACAGTTTCCATTTGAGTTTTTAGCTCATTAATCGCTACCCCCATCTGAGTTTTGAGCTCATTAATTGCTGCCCCAATATATGCATTGAGTTTTGCTTGAGTCTTGATGAACTCAAGCATTACCGCCTCAAGGCTTGACGAAGGAGCCTGCAAGCAGAGCTTGCTGGAATTGTTGAGTACCCTTTTGGTAGGGCTGCATACTTTGCGGCTTTTGCTGAAAACTCGAGAACTTAACCGATTGAGTCATCTGGTAAGAGACGTTCGGGTGGTTCCTCTAGTTCGGGTTGTAGGTATTCCTGAATTGTATATTTCCCTACTGCTGGGCATAACTCATCTGCTCCACATCCTCTCGCACTTGCATTGATACGCTACATGCTCCGTATCTCCGCAGTTTACAAGTGCATGGCTGATCATCTCGTTTTCATACGTATTTCTGGCACGATATTAGAGATGTTTATGATATATATGTGTTGCTTTACGTATGATTCCGTATCCGTTTTACTTGTTTTCGTGTTTTCATGTTCTTACAGGTTTTTATGCGTATTCGGTTTATTTTGGAGCTAAAGGACGTGCACGAGACAAAGTACCAACATTGAGGATCATCACGGGACAAACGGGACAAGAATTGGCAAGGAATAGCCACTACCCGCGCGGTGAATGGAGATATCAGGATACAAAAACGAGTAAATGAAGCAAAACTAAGAAAAACCACTCTCCTATTAGCTATGCACGGTGAGCATCCAAAGAATCATAAACCGGAGAAGAGAAATGGAAGCAATGGCCACTTACAAAAATGGAAAACTTTCGTTGGTTGGAGCAAAAATGGAAAATTTCGGTTGCTAGAACAAAAGTAAGAAGATCACAGTTGGAACATGAAAAGGAAACATGGTTTATATAAAATAGGAGCAAGTTGCTAGAACAAAATGTAAACTTCCAACCGCCTACACAAAAGCAGAAAGATTGCAGCCTACACTAGAATGGGAAACACCAACCGTCAAAGATAGAAAATGGAAATGGCTGATAGAAAAATTAATGGAAATGCAAGAACAAGAAAGAAGGCAGAAAAAAAAGAGGAAAAGAAGGAAAAAGGAAAAGGAAATCGTTACTGCACAAGAGGAAGAGGAAATACAAGCTGATGAAGAAAATAGAAACCAAAAAAATGGAAACTAGTGAAAACGGAAATTTAGCAAAACAAGAAAAGGAACGTGTTGGCTACTTAAACCATATGGAAATATGGTTAAAGAAGAGGAAGAAGTGCTACATGGCTGGAAAATAAAGAGGAAACATTGACAATTACACAAGAATGGAAAAACAAGAGATGGAAAAACTTGGAAAAGGAAAACTGCAGCTGCTGTAAGAAATAGAAAATTCCAGCCACTAGAGAGAAAGAAAGGGGACGGCCAAAGAGGAAAGATTAGAGGAAAGGAAAAAGGAGAAAGAGGGAAAAAAGGGGAAAGCTTCAGCAGCCCAATTAGTATAGAAACAAAGAGAAAAAAAGACAGAGCATACATAGAGAGAAGAAGAAGGTTCTTGCGAAGGAGACTTACGAGGAGCATTGGAGATCAACTTCACACTTCGGTTTCGTTTGGTTTTCATATTCCTTAGACCTTCTATTTCGTTTAAGATTGTTTATGGACGCATGAGCGAGTAGTTTGTTTGTTCTAGGAGAAGGGATTAGCCCATGGCTATCCCGAAACCACTTTTGATTTATCTTTGAATGCATCTTCCCGTTTTCGTTTATCTATTCTTTATCTGAGTGCTTAAATGACTTGTGTTTACAAAAGCCACGTAGATGCATGGGTTGTGGGTTAGGACAAGGACCGAAAGGAGAATTCTAGTCCTAGAAGATCAGGTTTAGAACAACCGAGGTTAGGCCACGAAAGTAGGGTAGCAGCGGTTGAGGGTAGAACGGATGAATAACAGATCTTATGGGTTTAGTTTAGGGTGTCAGCAACGAATGTAGGGGGCAAATTGACTAGATCAAGTGTCTATGCCTCGAGAGAGGGTATATATCATATTAGGATCGTCTGCCTTAGATAACTTGACTGGGATTGCATGATAGATAGATTGATTGTTGGTTTCGGTAGTCTTGTGGTGAAACCAGTTTCCTTGAACGTTTGTCTCATTCATAAGAATTAGTTTGTTTATTTGCTTTTAGTATTTTATTCTACAAACCATATTTCGTTCGTTAGCAAGTTTGATTCACAGTTAGAGTTTAGGTTTTGTTGCGTAGTCTTTGTGGGATCGACACCTGAAGTACAACACACGTGCCGTGCATTTGCGGGTAGTTTAGGTGATTTATTTAACTTTGATAACGCATCAAGTTTTTGGCGCCGTTGCCGGGGACTATTGTCAACGCGTCTTAGATTCGAGCCTAGAGTGTTTCTTGCTTTGTTTTTGTTTTTTGTTTTTGTTTTCTTTCTATTCTTTCTACCTAATTCCATTTGTTTGTTCTTTGTCGGTTTATGACCAGGTCTCAAGGCACTTCTAGTCTACTCCGAATCGACCCAGAGATCGAACGAACTTGCAGACTACTGAGAGAGGGGAAGGAAGAAGGTAACACAGAGCCGTCAGATCAACAAGATATGGATAATCAGAACGGCCACGATTAACTTCAGTTACCTCCTGGTAATTTGGGGCATATGCAGCAACAGCCACTCGCGCCTCAACTGCGAGAACCACAGGCTCCTCCACCACGTCGTCTCAGGGATTACGTGGTGCCGAACATGAATAACGTGCAAACAACCATAAGGATGCCTGCTGTTGCGAGAGAATATTTCGAGATTAAGCCAGCGATGATCAACATGCTTTATCAGAAGCAATTCATGGGTGCAAATCATGAGGATCCCTATGAGCACCTCAGAGACTTCCTTGAGCTTTTTCAAATACATGGAGTCTCAGAGGACGCGATCTTATTGCGTCTTTTCCCCTTCTCAATTGTGGGGAGAGCGAAAACTTGGCTGCAATCGCTCCCCGCTGGATCTATGACTACTTGGGATCAGCTCTACACATTGTTCTTATCACGCTTCTTTCCTCCGAGCAAGACGATTCAGATGAGGGAGGAAATCACAATGTTCAGATGCAGAGATGGAGAAACCTTGTTTGAGGCGTGGGGCAGATTGAAGGATCTTCTACAGTTATGTCCACACCATGGTCTTGAGCAATGGTACGTTATCCAAACCTTCTACAACGGAATTTCAGATGAGCACTGTATGACGTCGGATAACGCTGCCAGAGGATCATTCATGGATCTGAGCGTCGAGGAGGCATATGAGCTGATTGATAACCTTGCCATGAACCACACCATGTGGTCAACACCGAGAGGTATGCCTAACAGCACTCGTCGTCTATATGAGCCGAATCAGAGCAGGAAAACGGGTAATGCAGCGAACGCCATGTACTGTGTGAACTGTAGAGTGATAACACGTAATCCGTCATAGTATTTATATCATTATTAGATTTAGTTTTGAGTAGATTACTTAGATTTCACACATTTATCGAGTTTATTCGAAGACTTCATCTATATTTCGTGTTTTGTATAGGAAACGAAGACATGAAGCGAAACACGAGAGATTACGGCAATTCTACCCTAAAAACGTGATTTAATGACAAGGTACAACTTTTGCAAAGCCATGGAAGCAAATCAAACACTCAAGCATCGAGCGAAAGGAGCGGAAACAGCATTTGATGGTGTACATGCTCGGGCATGAAGTGTGCCCGCTCGGGCTGTGTTTGTGCACCCGATCGGACTATAAAATGGACCAGAATTTCGCCGAGAGATTTCCCGCTCGGGTCCACCTTTTTCTCAACTAACTCCTAAGTTTTAGAATGGCCAAATTAATGAGAAATCAGATTTGAAAAGAGGAGATTGGAACCAGATTGGAGAGGAGAATATTCAAGGACATTAGAGGACAGATTTGGAGACAAGAAGAAGGACGGAACGAGGGATCCGAAGCATGGAGGATCTATTAAAGACGTCGGTATATGAATAGGGAGGAATCTCATTCTCTATCTATGTCTAATTTAGTATTCTTTTGTGTTTCGTTTTCTGAGTTCATGTCCGAATAGATCTACAGCCATGGGTTAGAGAGTATTGCCAACAAGTAATGAAGTCTTGTGCTTAATGAATGGTGGATCTTAATGCTTTCATACTTGTACGCCACTCGATATGAATGAATTTGGTATTTGATCATGTTTTCAGATTGATTGGTTGATCTTAATGCTTTCATTACTTGTACGCCACTCGAATGAATGATGTTAGAAGTCTAATAAACCAACGCCAGGGCATTAGACTTTGGAAACTAGCCATGATTTAGGGTTTAATCGGATTAGAATCTACGCCAGGTCAATCGATTCAATCTAGGGATTAGGATAGCGGT
>CM071862.1:5292548-5313321 GCA_036759665.1 Gynandropsis gynandra
CGGATAAAACCCCGTAGGTTTTACCCGAGCGGGTGGTCTATGGTGCCCGACCGGACACCCTTGTTGCCTTGAAATTTCTCTTTTCCGCTCGTTGCTCGGGTGTTCCATTGGGTTCTAAGGCTCGATCTTGACTCTGAGTGGATATATCTTCAAAGTACGAGGTTTTGATCATGAATCCGTCTTTTAAAGCTCATTTAGGCCTTGTCGCCTAAAAACCTGAAAACCATCAAAACGGGTGTATGAAACTCAAAATCATATCGGATATGTAAATCTATATATAAAATATATGCGAAAATGACACTAAAATCTGTCCTAAAATTGATACACTTTCAGTGTTATCATAATACAATCATCTTCAATACTTCTTCCGCGATCCGAGTTCATCGCCCCATCTCTTGCCTCTCGACGTTCTGCTCTCTCTCTCTCGCTCTATGCCTGTGTTGTTGTGTGTGTGTTTCCGTTCTGTCTGAAAACTGATCTAATTCCTTTTTCCCTTTCTTCCTCTTTCCTCTTTTCTTCTTTTCATTTTCTCTTTCTTTCTTCTTTGGTCGTGCACTTCCATTCTTGTCCAGCGGCTGTAGGTTACATTTTCTTGTGTAGGCGGCTGGATTTCCTTTTTGTTGCAGTGGCTGGATTTCCTTTTTGCTTTCTCACCGTGCTGCCTCTCCTACTCCGGAAAGTTTCCATTTTAGGTGAGTCTTGTCCCTCCAAGCATTGGTCCAGCCAAAGGTCTCCATTTTACTCCAGCGGCCAACAAGTTTCCATTTTACTCGAGCTGTGTGACCATGTGTATTCCAACCGGCTAGCTTCCATTCTCTTCTTCGGTTATTGCTTCTTGGATGCTGACCATGCATGGATAAGTGGATAATAGTTTTTGCTTAGTTTTATTACATTTGCTCGTGTTAGTGTCCGATATCTTCATTTCCTGCAAATACACGAGAAAATGCTAGAAGAGGCTAAATGATGCTTAATACTCAGTAAAGTCTAAATGAATGATGAATCTAACTATAAAAAATAGACGAAAATAGTACAACAAAATAGATGTTATCAGTTTTCTAGGATACGGTTTCACCACAAGGCAATCTAATCATGCATTCCCAATCAAGGCATCTAAGTGAGACGATCCTAATATGATTTATATCATCTTTCAAGACATAAAAACGTGATTTAGTCCAGTTACCCACTACTTTTCTGGCTGATCCCTTAATCTAAACCCATCAAGTTCTGTGATTCATCCGATTTAACCCTCAACCGTTACTACTCTACTTTCGTAACCTAGTCTTGGTTGTTCTAAACCTAAATGTCCGAGATCAGAATTCTCCTTTCGGTCCTTCTCCTGAAACTCCAAAACTTCCATCTACTTGGTCTTCGCAAATACACGACATTCAAATACTAAGATAAAGAATAGATAAATCAAATTAGGGAATTGCATTCATAAATCAATCAAAAGAGGTTCCGAGATTGCCATGGGCTGATCCCTTCTTCTAAAACAAAACTACTACTCAAACATGAGTTCGGAACAAAACAACATGAAAGAAATAGATAGTCTAGAGAGCATAGAAATCAAACAAAACAAAGTCCGAATTGATATTCCAATGTCTTCTAAATGTCTCCTTGCTCGACGGCTCTCCTTGATGAGAGAATCCAAGATAAAGCTCAACAAATCTCCTATCCTTTTTTCCCAAACATGTTGGTTTTCTATTCTCTCCCCAGTAGCTTACACGGGTTTCTTTGTCTTCCGGCACTCGACACTCGTACTTTGTCCCATGTATGTTCTTTAGCTGCGAAACAAACCAAATATGCCCTAAAACCTGCAGGAACATGTGAACACGAAAACAAGTAAAACATATAAAAAATCACACATAAACATTGAAATTATGGTCACGAATATCTCTAAAATAATGTGAGAAACGTGTACAGAAATGAGATGATCAATTCCCTTCTTTTGATTTCCGATTAAACATGCAAACCCTAGAATCGATCACATCGATCTAGTTTGCACAAACCCTAGAATCGAAATCATGCATATATAGATTTGACATAGTCGAAACTAGGCATATATAGACCTGAAGCCATGTATGCACACACTTTATAGATAGAAGCCATGAATACACGAATATCATCGACCCGAAGCCATGTGTGCACGCACTTCACAGATCCAAAGCCATGCATACACGGACATCATCGACCCGAAGCCATGTATGCACACACTTCACAGATCCAAAGCCATGCATACACATACATCATAGAACCAATGCCATGCATGCTCGCACTTCATGGATCCAAAGCTATGCATACACTGACATCATATATTCGATGCCATGTATGCACACACTTCATGGATTCAAAAGTATGCATACACGGACATCATATGTAAAACTAATAAGGGCCTCCAAAATAAAGGCTCTAATACCAATGTTGGGAAACCAAAGCGCGATCAAATCGTTCAGCGGAAGAAGAACAGAAAAATCTCGGTTTCCCATGCCTGTTTGGAGATTCCCCCGATTATAGTTTAAGGAAGTTACCTTGTTTTTGCTTAATCCAAAAACTTGATATCGTGAATAACGAGAAGCAACAGATCCTCCATGCCTCCACTGGTATCCACACGAATGAAAGAATAAACCCAAGTGCTAGCATATATTCTAAAAAAAGACTTTGTTTTGGCCTTTTGTGTTTTCTGATTTTTATCTCCCCGAATCTCAAGACCCTAAGAATGTATTTGTAAGGAATTTGATATGTTTAAGGTGGCAGCTAACCCTAACCCTAATATGATATTTGATTAAGAAATGGGCACTGGGCTTATCAAGAAATCAGGTTAGATTAGCCGATGGGACATGGGCCCAATCCGAATTGAATTCAAATCAGACGAAGGGCCATGGGCCCAATCCGAATTGAATTCAAATACTACGAAGGGCCATGGGCCCAATCTGAATTGAATTCAAATTAGACGAATGGCCATGGGCCCAATTCAAATTAGACGAAGGGCAACAAAAGCGGTGTGTTGAAAAGAAGTGATATGCGTAAGCTAAGAAACTTGAAAAGGGCATCCAATGTATCAATCTAAATAAACGATTTTGAGCTCGAAAATAGGGTTGGGCTGCTCTAGAATCCCGGGCATCATGTATCTCGAAAAGATTAATGAGATGTGAAAAAATAATTTAACTCGATGCTTCCTACGCAAAGTTATTGTATTTCAAAGCCCGTCATAAAATTCAATATTGTAATCATCTAATCAGGGAAAAACCAAAACAAAAAGCGGAAAAAGGGTGCAACACGAGGACTTCCCAAGAGGTCACCCATTCACGGACCTATGCGTGTGGGCCCCACATCCCAATTAGGAAGCAAAAGGAAAATCTGAGAGACAAACGCAACCCAAGCGGCGTATTGACAAGAAGTAATATTTGCATGTTAAGAAACTAGAAAAGGGCATCTCCAGACTCTAAAAATCCAACGTGTCGACATAAATAAACGATTTTGAGCTCGAAAATGGGGTTGGGTTACCTACAACATCCCGAGGCATCATGTATTTCGAAAAGATGAATGAGATGTGAGAAAATCATTTAATTTTGTTGCTTCCTACGCAAAGTTATTATTTCAAAACTCATTGTACAATTCAATATTGTATTCATCTAATCACGGAAAAAACAAAAAAAAAACAAAAAAAGCGGAAAGGGGGTGCAACAAGAGAACTTCCCAAGAGGTCACCTATCCTAGTGCCACTCTCTCCCAAACACGCTTAACTGCGGAATTCTAATGGGATCCAGTGCATTAGTGCTGGTATGATCGCACCCATCACCAAAAGCACTTGTTGTTCCTATTTGACTTCGAATGGTCACGTTCCCTACATTCACGGACCTATGCGTGTGGGCCCCAAATCCCAAAAAGGAAGCAAAAGGAATATCTGAGAGACAAACACAACGCAAGCGGCGTATTGACAATAAGTGATATGTCTATCCTATGAAACTCTAAAAGAGCATCTCCCAGCTCAAAAAGTCCAACATATCAACCAAAATAAATGATTTTGAGCTCGAAAACGGGGTGTGACTGCCTTCAACATCCCGAGCCATCGTGTATCTCGAAAAGATGAAAGAGATGTGAAAACATCATTTAATTCGGTGCTTCCTACACAAAGTTATTGTATTTCAAAGCCCATCGTACAATTCAATGTTGTAATCGTCTAATCATGGCAAAAACCAAAACAAAAAGCAGAATTGGGGTGCAACAAGAGGACTTCCTAAGAGGTCAATTATCCTAGTACCATTCTCTCCCAAGCACGCTTAACTGCGGAATTCTAATGGGATCCAGTGCATTAGTGCTGGTATGATCGCACCCATCACCAAAAGCACTTGCTGTTCCTATTTGACTTTGGATTGTCACGTTCTTTACATTCAGGGACCTATACGGGTGGGCCAAACATCCAAAATTGGAAGCAAAAGGAAAATCCGAGAGACAATCGCAATGCAAGCGGCGTATTGATAAAAAGTGATATGCGTATACTAGGAAACTCGAAAATGGCCCAGATGCATAGGTTCGTGAATGTAAGGAAACTCTGAAAATCATACGTATCGACCAAAATAAACAATTTTGTGATTGAAAATAGGGTCGGGCTACCTTCGGCATCCTGAGGCATCGTGTATCTCGAAAAGATGAATAATATGTGAAAAAATCATTTAATTTGGTGCATCCTATGCAAAGTTATAGTATTTCAAAGCCCATCCTACAATTCAATGTTGATATCGTCTAATCACGGTGAAAATCAAAACAAAAAGCGGAAAAGAGGTGCAACACGAGGACTTCCCAAGAGGTCACCCATCATAGTACTACTCTCGCCCAAGCACGCTTAACTCCGAAAGTATGATGGGATCCGGTGCATTAGTGCTGGTATGATTGCACCCATCACCAAAAGCACTTGCCATTCCTATTTGACTTCGGATTTTCACGTTCCCTACATTCACGGACCTATGCATGCGGGCCCCGCATCCCAAATAGGAAGCAAAAGGAAAAATCCGAGAGACAAACGAAACGCAAGCGGCGTATTGACAAGAAGTAATATGCGTATACTAAGGAACTCGAAAAGGGCATCTCTCGGCTCTAAAAGTCCAACGTATCGACCAAAATAAACGATATTGAGCTCCAAAACGGGGTCAGGCTGCCTCCAGCATCCCGGAGCGTTATGTATCTCGAAAAGATGAATGAGATGTAAAAACATCATTTAATTCGGTGCTTCCTACGCAAAGTTGTTGTATTGTAAAGCCCGTTATACAATTCAATGTAGTAATAATCTAATCACGACGAAAGTCAAAACAAAAGCGGAAAAGGGGTGCAACACGAGGACTTCCCAAGTGGTCTCCCATCCTAGTACTACTCTCGCCCAAGCACGCGTAACTGCGGAGTTCTAATATGATCTTGTGCATTAGTGATGGTATGATCGCATCCATCACCAAAAGCACTCGCCGTTCCTATTTCACTTCGAATTGTCACATTCCCTACATTCACAAACCTATGCATGTGGGCTCCACATACCAAATAGGAAGCAAAAGGAAAATTCGAGAGACAAACGCAATGCAAGCGGCGTAATTACAAGAAGTCATATGGGTTTCCTAAGAAACTGGAAAAAGGCATTTCTCAGCTCTAAAAATCCAATGTATCGACCTAAATAATAGATTTTGAGCTCAAAACAAAGTCAGACTGTCTCCAACAACCCTTGTGTAATTGTTACCTTAGAGTCTTCAATCTGCCTCATCACGTCTACATACCTCGGGTTAAATTTGTATTTAACCCTCTTCTTTCATATCCTTAGGCATGATAGGTCGGTATGCATAACAACAACGTATCATCAGTTTTCCGCTCAAATAAAGGATGATTTCGATTAGAAGTAACTGAAATATCAAAACAAAATGATAAAGATACAAAAAGTATGAAAATATTCATGTTATTCGAATAATATATATAACTTAGCATTAGTGGGATCATGAAACGGCTACAATGCCATTTTGGTTTCGATGATTCCCCGCTAATATGCTTGTGGCAAGTATCCACAAGTTTCTCGAATGTGTAAAGCCCCCTTGGAAAGCCTTCACAAAATTCAAAGTCATTAATCATGTCAATAAGATCATTGCTGATAAAATGTCTAATGAAGGCTTGTGATCCACAACTTGACATACAACATCAAAGTTCCCAACCTCTTCCGGTCGGCGGAGTTCTTCGCCTTCATAAGCTTTTCACTCACTTGTGCGACGATCACCTTTCCACGGCCTAAATTATTCAACATAAATGTATCACCCCTTTTGGACTCTCGTCTTCTGGGATAGGGTCCACAGTTCAATCCGGTAATTAGTGCTTGCTCCACTATAAAGTACTGGATGGAAACACCATTTACAACGAACCACAATACCTTCTTGTCTCGTACAATAATAGAGTGATTTAATAGGACAGAAATTTGAACCTTCGTCAAGATGTAGTCACATTGGAAATCAAATAAATGCCTAAGTTGGAACTCCTAGTTGAAGTAATGCAACTCATATTCATCTAAGATTCCTCTCAATTTCTTTATTATCTTGTGAGGATAACACTTGGTGGTGATCTTTGGCATTCTTTCCATGTGCTTGAATTCATAAAGAAACTTTGACTTTGGTGGCACCTGCAAAATGATCAATTAAGAACACGTTAGACTTCTACCGACTTAAGCGAACCTACTGACTCAAGTGACCCTTGCAACTCAAGCGATCCATGTGATTCAAGCGGCCCATGTGACTCAAGCGACTCGACCCTAGCAACTCAACCGACCCTTGCGATCCAATGCGTCTCTTGAGTTAAATAGGGTCACGAGTCTCAAGCGACTCACTGAGACTCTTGACCCTCTTCAACTCAAGCGACTCAATAAGACTTAAGCAACCCTTACGACTCAAGCGACCCTTGAGACCCAATGGGTCGCTTGAGTCAAAAAGGGTCATTAGTCTCAAGCGACTCACTGAGACTCCATACCATCTTCGACTCAAGCGACTCACTGAGACTCAAGCGACTCATTTAGACTCACACCCATTTGAAATCATCAAACAATTTTGCTTTCAACAACATGATCTCTATTGTATTTCATCTGCAATGTAAAAACCTAGAAATTCTTATCCAATTACAAACGCCATTGAAGATTGATTCATGCTATCTTCTTCACTAGTGATCCTTGTCATTTCTTTCTCGCTTCAAAATTTCCTTGGTCTCAACTTTAAAATTTCCTTCTTGCTTACTGTGAACTCGATCATTGCTCTCAACTTCGAAATCCCCCCTTGCTCCTTGCTCTCAACTTAGAAACAGTTTTTTATTTAAAAAACCTACCAAACCGTGTGTGTTTTCATCTACGAAAATGAAAGGCAAATTTATCTTTTTTCTATTTTTTTCTATTTAATAATTATTTCTACGAGGGTATACGTGAAACTCTAAAGCCCTACAAGGATATCCTCGATATTCCGCCGTTCTTGGAATGTATTAAATATTTCATATTCTGACTTGACATCTATGTTCCACTCATAAATTGCATCACCGGTACATGATAATTTTGTGAACGAATTTCTTTCTTCATAAACCATGTATGGAGGTGAAGGTCTTGGATAATACAGTTTAGAAGAATTTATTCAGACTCTTGGATTACGCCTATGACGCATTTTTCCTTTGGCTAAATTGATTAAACCTTTTATTAATCTGGTGGAGTATGCTATTATTAGGTAATTTTATGCTCTCTTGGCCTTTTTGGTAATTGAGTATAGTTTGAATATGGAGTATAGAAAAATCATTGGAAAATTCAAATTTTTCTTGACTTTGATTTGATATTTTAAATTATCTAACGTTATTATCTACATGTTCTAGTTGGTTGACTATTGTATATAATATTTGAGTTTGGTAATTGTTTTGTTGGAATATTTTTTTTAACATATTTTCTTGTAACAGGTTGTTTTTTATCCTCTTCATTTTTTGGAGTTGGGATGAAGGGTCTTGTTAGATTTTCATCTATTACAATTGGTTGTAGTGGTGGGTGAATTGATTTGTTGGTTCCCTTGGTTGTTTTCCATGTTTGGGTTGAGATGTCTCAATATTGATTTGTTTAAAAGGATACTCTATACTATATTTAGATGTAAACATCTCAAACCAAATAAAGAAATGTATATTAATCCTTGTTTTTTTTTAATTTTTTATACCAAATTTCTCGATATTTTATTGTTTGTTATTTACTAATTTTTTCAAATAACATTCTCGTTTTACATTGTTTAGATCTGAATTGAAGTCTTTTCGTAGATAATCTTTGTCTATTTCAAGTGGGGTAACTTCAAAAATATCTTTCTAGGGCTAAAAGACTTCAAAAATACCCTTCACGAAAAAAAAAAATTTCGCTTCAAAAATACCTTATAAATGTTAAAATTCCCAAAATACCCTTGCGATCCTTCTACCCAGTTTGACCAGTTTGACCCTGCGCCCCAGTGACCCAGTACGACCCTGCGACCCAGCGACCCAGTCCGACCCACCGACCCAGTCCGACCCTGCGACCCTGTCCGACCCTGTCCGACCAGTCCGACTCTGCGACCCTGTGACCTTGCGACCAAGTTCAACCCTGCGGTCCTGCGACCCGGCGACCCAGTCCGACCCTGCGACCCAGCGACCCAGTCCGACCCAGTCCGACCATGTTCGACCCTGTGACCCAGTGCGACCGCCGGAACTGCCAGAAATCGCCGGAAACTGCCAGAAATCGCCGGAAATTGCCAGAAATCGCCGGAAAACGGTCGAAATCGCTGAAACTCACCTACAAACCGCCGGAAATCGCCAAAAATCACCGGAAAATCGCTAAAATTGCTGGAAATCACTGAGAATGACTGAAACATTGTTGGAAATCGCTCGAAAATTGCTGCAAACCGCTCAAAATATAAGGAAATCACTCGAGAATGGAAAGAAATCACTCAAAAATTGAAGGAAATCGTTCAAAAATAGAAGGGAAACACTCGAAAATGAAAGGAAATAGCTCTCTACTTTGTTTCCCTCCTTTCAATTTTTCGTTTTCCCTCTTCTCATATTTGCCTTTCCCTCCTTTGTATGTGTTTTTCATTAAGGGCACATATGTCTTTTCTCCAATTTTTTTCATGAGATTTAAAAGGGTAGTTTTGAAGTGTTTTAGCCCTAAGAGGACATTTTTGATATTCTCCCATTTCAAGTTCCTCGTCTATTAAATTTATTGATCTAAATTCCGATAAATTTGGCGAGTTGGGCGGAGAATAGCGTTTTGTTCTGTTACTTTGATTTTTATTAGTTGAGCTACACATATTTTGTAATGAACTCGATAATCACTTTTTTCTACTGAATTTTCAGATTTATTTCCGTTCTTTATTTATTTGCCTTTAAGTGTGGATTCTTAAAAAGACTTTGTCCTTGGTAGCTTTTCCCGGACATCAAATGATAGAAGTGAGTTTGAACTACTCATCGATTCTCTAGCTAGTAATATGTTGTCTTTATGAGTTCCAAATTTGTGTAGAATTTTTTCCTCAGGGGTTTTTATAATTTGTTCATTTTTTTTCTAAGTTCTCTAGGAATCTGAGGTCTTTCTATACTCCAAATGTCTGGTATTGTAATTTTGTCCCCTTCAATCCTTTTAGGGGTATAGGTTGAAGAATGAAGTCTTGGTTTTGAAATTTTAGTATATTTGTTTCACCTTTTGTTTCTTGTAAAAGGCATCTTGGGTTGAACTCATATGTTGTGTGTTTAAAATATATCTATATAAAAGTAAATATCCATTCCTATGTTCGCGAATGTTTTCTTTAGGGATTTGTATATCTATGGTTAAGGTTTATAAAATTTTCAGATCATAAAGATTTATTTGGAAATCGAGTGCACGATTAAATTACACCTCTCCATTACATAAGCTTTTTTTTTAGCGACTCCTTGTAAGGAGTCCTCAAATTCTCAAAGGGTTTTGCCTTTTAAAAGCATCAAGATAGGGTTGTCGAGTCATGTTCTTGATAAGGGCTTGATTCCAATTCGTATTAATTTAAAATGGTTATAGTTAAATCCTTTTTTCGATTAAATGTTTTGTAGCTAATTTTTCTAAAAGTTTTATTTCTTGATAATTTCCTTGTGTAGAGAGTGTTTCTTCATGCTCTCTAATGAAATAAGTTGTTTTGAAATCAAAAGTTCCTATGGAATAAGTTGTTTTGAAATCAAAAGTTCCTATGTTGTACAAAAAACAATAGCTTATTAACGGTCTTACTGCCCTTCTGGACTCACTGCTTGGAACACTAGCTTACTAACGTGTTCAAGAAATTTCATACCATGTGATATCAAATAATTTCTCAACATAACTTCTTTGCTATGGATTTTTAAACTTACCTAATTAATATCATTGTATCTTCTTCTTGGCTCTGATAACAAGTTTATCCAATATGTTCGTATTTTAAAACTTAACGTATAATGTTGAAAACATAAGTGTGCGACATGAGCACTTTCCAAGAAAATATGGAAATAAAAAGTAATTCATGTGAATAATTATGTTACAAAGCATATGTAACTTAAGAAATTGTAATAGGGTGATTTGTAGATCCAAATAGTCCAGTAAGCTGAGCAAAATACTTGATTTTGAGGATGAAAATGGGGTTGGGTTTCTAAGTGCAACCCGTAACATTGTTGACATCGAAAAACTTACATGGAATGAAATCAAGTGCCTAATTTGGAGCTTTATATCCAAAGTTATTGCATTCAAAGCCGAACAGATAATTTTGTGCATATTTGATCAATAACGCTAAAATCATAAAATAAAAGGGTAAATTGTGCAACATGAGGACTTTCCAAAAGATATGCAAGAGACAAAAGTAATTCAAGTGCATAAATGATGAGACAACAAATTCTTACTTATGAACCTTTAATGAGGCAGCTCATAGCTTTTAAAAGACCAATGTATTGAGCTAAATAGGGTATTTTGAGGATGAAAATGGGGTCAGATCGCTAACCACAACCCGTTAATGCGAAACAAATCATATAATTTGGAACTTTATATGCAAAGTTATCGTATTTGAAAGTCTTTTGTATAATTTAGTATACAATTGGCCAATCATGCTGAAAACATAAAATAAAAGAAAAAAAAGTGCAAAACATGAGAATTTTCCAAGAGTATATGAAAAATTCAAAAGTTAATCAAATCCATAACGACACAACAAAATATTGAAACTTAAAAAAATTGAATGGGGTATCTCGTAGCTTTTAAAAGTTCAATTTATTATGCTAAATAGTTGAGATCAATGAACAAAATGAGGTCAGGCTGCTAAGTGCAACCCGTGACATCCTAGATATGGGAAAAATACTTGAAATGAAAAAAAAAAATCGTCTAATTCAGACCCTTGTATGCAAAATTCTGGTATTTTAAACCTTAATGTATAATGTTCACAACAAGCTAATAACATTGAAAACATAAAAAAAGAAAAAGTGTACGAATAATGCAAGTGCATAATGTCTCGACAAAATATACGTACATTAAGAAACTCGAATAATGCATATCGTAGCTCTTAAAAGTTGATGTGTTATCTAGGTTAAACAAATAACCTAAACTACCCGAAAGTGCACGGCACGTGTGTAGTACTTCAGGTGTCGAACCCACAGGGACTACGCAACACAACCTAAACTCTAACTGTGAATCAAATTTTCTAACAAACGAAATATGGTTTTAAGAATGAAATAATAAAAGAAAATAAACAAACTAGTTCTTAAGAATGAGACAAACGTTCCAGGAAACCGGTTTCACAACAAGACTACCGAAACCAACAATCAACCTATCTATCATGCAATCCCAGTCAAGTTATCTCAGGGAAACGATCCTAATATGATATCTACCCTCTCTCGAGGCATAGACAGGTGATCTAGTCAAGTTACCCCCTACATTCGTGGCTGACACCTTGAACTAAAGCCATAAGACCTGTGATTCATCAGTTTTACCTTCAACCGCTGCTACCCTACTTTCGTGGCCTAACCTCGGTTGTTCTAAACCTGATCTTCTAGGACTAGAATTCTCCTTTCGGTCCTTCTCCTTATCCCTAACACATACATCTATGTGGCCATCGCAAACACAAGTGAATTAAGCACTCAGATAAAGAATAGATAAACGAAAACGGGAAGATACATTCAAAGATAAATCAAAAGTGGTTCGGGGATAGCCATGGGCTAATCCCTTCTCCTAGAACAAACAGACTACTCGCTCATGCGCCCATAAACAATCATAAATGAAATATAAGGTCTAAGGAACATGAAAACCAAACGAAACCGAAGTATGAAGTTGATTCCCAATGCTCCTCGTAAGTCTCCTTCGCCATGACCTTCTCCTTCTCTCCCTCGATCAAGAACTCGAAACTTGGTGAATGAGCTCGACCTCTCACTCCTCTCCTCTTCTTTCCTTCCTATTTTCTTTCCTTTTCTCCCTCTCTTTCCTTCTGGACGTTCCGTTCTTCCTTATGTTGCAGCAACCACCGATTGTTGTCTTTTCATGAGTTTCCATTATTGAATAAGTTGGGTCACGTTTCCATTAGTTCCTCCAGCGAAATATCACTTATTCCTCTTCTCTAAAGCCGTTTTCCTTGTTGTATATGTCCCCAACAAACTCCCATTTGTTTTAAGTCAAATTAACTTATTTGGAGTTGCAGGTGATGGTCGCGACCCGCGCGGGCAGGGTAAATGACCCGCTCGGGTACGTCGCAGAAGATTGCACAAGAACGCGATGGAAAAGAGGCTGCCCGCTCGGGCTCATGGTGTGCTCGTTCGGGCTCATGTGCTGCCCGCTTGGGCTCAAGCCTCGGGCATGGTATTTCTCGCCCGACTCATGCTCAATTCACTGGACAAAATCGTCGTAACAAATGCCCGCTCGGGCTAAGGAGTTACCCGCACGGGTAGTGGCTATTCCATGCTGATTCTCGTCCCGTTGTCCCGTGATGATCCTCGATGTTGGTACTTTGTTTCATGCACGTCCTTTAACTCCGAAATGAATCGAATACGCATAAAAACCTGTAAGAACATAAAAACACGAAAACAAGTAAAACGGATACGAAATAATACGTAAAGCATCGCATATATATCATAAACATTTCTAAAATCGTGCAAGAAATACTTATGAAAATGAGATGATCAAAAGTCAAGTGCATTGAGCTAAATAGTTCGTTTTGAGCATGAAATTGGCGTCGGGCTGCTAAACGCAACCTGTGACATTGTAGATATAAAAAAATAATTGGAATGATAAACAATGTCTAGTTCAGAGCTTTATATACAAAGATATTATATTTCGAAACCTAATGTATAAAGTAGTGAACAATCGACCAGAAACGCTGCAGAACATAAAATAAAAGAAAAAAGTGTGCAACATGAGGACTTTCCAAGAGCATATTAAATAGTTAATTTGAAGATAAAAATGGGGTCGCGCTGCGCAGCCCATCTCTCAATGTCGTAATATCGAAAAAAACTTTGAATGGAATACAAAATGTCTAATTAAGAGCTTTAAACTCAAAGTTATCATATATCAAAGCTAGGGAAAGGTGTGCAAGTGAGGACTTTCCAAGAGGATATGCAGGCAGAAAAAGTAATTCAAGTGCAAAATGAAACAAGAAAATATAATTTAACTTAAGAACTCAATAGGATATCTCTTAGCTCCAAAAAGTCTAGTGTATTAAGCTAAAGAATTTATTTTGAGGATGAATATGGGCTTGCGCTGCTAACCGCAATCCGTGACGTGGTAGACATCGGAAAAAAAAATACTTGGAATGAAAAAAATCATCTAATTCAGAGCTTTATATGCAAAGTAATAATATTTCAAAGCCTAACGTATAGCTTTGTGGACTATCAACCAATAGCACCGAAAACATAGAATAATTGGGAAAACAAGTGCAACAGGAGGATGTTCCAAGTAGATATGTAAGAGGCAAATGTAATTCAAGTGTATAATGATGCGATAAAATATATGTAACTTAAGAAAATCGAATACGAAATCTCATATCTCCAAAAAGTCCAATGTACTGAGCTAAATAGTTGATAATGAGGTCGAAAATGAGGTAAGTGAAATGAAAAAAATTGTCTAAAATTTTGAACCTTTATATGCAAAGGTATTCCATTTCAAAGTCTAATGTATAATTTAGTGTACAATCGATCAATAACACTGAAGACATAAAAATAATGGGAAAAAGTGTGCAACATGAGGACTTTCTAAGAGGTATGCAAGAGACAAAAGTAATTCAAGTGCATAATGATAGGATAAACTATTCGTAACTTAAGAAAAACGAATCGAGCATCCTGTAAGCTCCAAAACCATAAATGTACAACACTAAATTGTTGATTTTGATGATGAAAATGGGGTCTGGTTTCTGAGCGCAACCCAGGATGTTGTAGATATCGAAACAATACTTGGAAAGAAAGAAAAAATGTCTTATTCAAAGCATTCAATGAAATGTTATCGTATTTAAAAATCTAACATATAATTTAGTATACAATCGGTCTATAATGCTGAAAACATAAAATAAAAGGAAATAGTATGGAACATTAGGAATTTCCAAGAGGATAAGCAAGAGAAACTAATCCAAGTGCATAATTTTTTGACAAAATATATGTAACTTAAGAAATTGAATGGGACATCTTGTAGCTCCAAAACGTCCAATGTATTGAATAATTAGTTCTTTAGGATGAAAATGGGGTCTAATTTCTAAGTGCAACCGACGATGCCACATATAATAAAAACATTGGCATGAAATAAATATTGTCTAATTCAAAGAATTATACAGAAAGTTATTGTATTTCAAAGCCTAACATATGATATAGTGCACAATCGACTAATAAAGCAAAAAAGAAAGTGCAACATGAGATTTTTCCAAGAGGATATGCTAGAGGCAAAAGTAATTGAAGTTCATAATGGCATGTCAAAACATATATAACCTAAGAAACTTGAATAGGTCATCTCCTAGTTCCAAAAAGTCCAATGTACAGAACTAAATAGTTGGTCTTGAGGATGAGAATGGGGTGGGCTGCTAAGGGCAACTCGTGACATTGTAGATATCGAAAAATACTTAAAATTAAATTAATTATCCTATAATTCAGAAGGTTATTTGCTAAATAAACGTATGTATAATTTAATGAACAACCATTAACCCTGAAGACTTAAGAAATGGAAAGAAGAGTGCAACATGGGGCTTAAGTAATTCAAGTGAATAATGAGGTGAAAGAACGTACGTAACTTAAGAAACACAAATACGACATCTTGTAGCTCCAAGAAGTCCAATGTACATAGCTAAATAGTTGATTGTGGGGATGAAAATGGGGCCGCATGGCTAAGTGCAACTATCAATGTGATATATATCGAAACAAATACTTGGAATGAAAACAAAATTCTCGAATTTAGAGCTTTATACTCAAAGTTATTGCATTTCAAAGCCTAATGTATAATTTAGTACATAATCAACCAATAATGTTAAAAACATAAAATAAAAGGGAATAAGTCTGCAATATGAGGACATTTTACGAGGATATACAAGTGGTAAAGTAATTCAAGTGCATAATGACACGAAAAAATACATAACTTAAAAAAATCGAATAAGGCATCTCGTAACTCCAAAAAGTCAAATGTATAAAGCTAAATTGTTCATTTTGAGGTTGAAAATGGGATCAGGCTTCTGAGCACAACTAGCATCGTTGTTATTAAGATTAAATTCTACATATGTGACTTATTAATCATATATGGATAGAATTAATCTTGATAGAATTACAAAACAACATTTGAACTATAAGAGGAAGGTTGAATGTGTTGTTCGAAGGGAAGGAGAAGACATTGCCATTTGAGGCAATGCCCTTCACGTGAGAAGCTTAGGGAGAATGCAACATGGTGTTGTCACTTTCACTCCTCCCAGATGCAACATGGTGTTGTCATTTTAGGCATTAATTAGTTGTACTTGTAGGTTAATTTAATTCTTATTCTATTTAGCATTTTTTATGTTCTATAAGAAGAACACTCTCATTGTAATAAAAATCTCAATGGAATGAAAACACTTTCCCTTCCAATTCTCTCCAACTCTCAATCTATTTCCTCAATCTCTTAAACTCTAATTATTCCAACATGGTATCAGAGCGGTTTACGTAAATTTCTTAGTCTATTCTCATCATAATCTCCTTATTCTCTTCTATCCTCATTATTCTCTTCGAAAAACCTGTTCGGGTTTTTTTAATCTTCTCAAACACCAAACAATGGACATGGAAAGCACAAAGATGGCTGTACCCGTGATTCTTAAAGGGCCAAACTATCTCTTATGGTCAAGATTAATTAAAGCAGCCCTAGGAGGCAAAGGCCTTTGGAAGCATATTGAAGAAAAAGAAGCTCCAAAGGTGACATCTCATGATGAACATGGGAAAGAAATCATCACCATGGATTCGGAGAAATGGACTCAAGAAAATAAAGCCGTCCTCTCCTTCCTTCAAAACTCCCGTGAACCATCAATCCTTGAAACCTATTCCTATTGTGAAAGTGCAAAAGAATTATGGGACATCCTCAAGAAGGTTTTCGGCAACATCTCTAACATAAGCCGAATATATGAAGTCAAGAGAGAAATCAACAACCTCAACCAAGAAGGAATGACTTTCAACAAACATTTTGGGAGGTTTAGATCTTTATGGGCGGAGCTAGACATCTTAAGGCCAAGCTCCATCGATCCAAAAGTCCTTAACGAAAGAAAAGAGCAAGACAAAGTCTTTAGCCTTCTCTTTACCTTGAACCCCGCCTACAATGATGTTATAAAAAACATCCTTAGGTCCGACACTCTACCAAGCCTTGATGATGTGTGTGCTCAAATTCAAAAGGAAGAAGGGTCTCTTGGCTTATTTGGAGGCAAAGGCGAAATGGTACAATTAGCAAACAAGGGACATTTTCAAGGAGGTTTTGGCAGCAAACAAGGATTCAAAAAATGTGTCTATTGCAAAAAGGAGGGACATACTAAAGAGGAATGCTGGATTCTACATCCCCACCTTAAACCACCAAGGAACAACAATTTCAAGAATCAAAGAGCTCATTTCTCCAACAAGATTCAAGGAGAACCGGCCGGTGCTTCCTCTTCTCAAAACAATGGAGAAGAGTTCAAAACCATGGCTGCCTATATGATGAATGCTCAAGCTGAAATGATTAAGAAGTCCGACCTCGAGGCACTAATCAAAGCATTGAAGGAAAATTCCGGTAATAAAGATGGTAAAGCTTTACTTGCATCTAAAAATATTAAGCCATTGTTAATTGATTCAGGAGCCTCTCATCATATGATTAGTAATGCTAATCTTTTAAAGAACATTAGACCGGCCCTAGGGAGTGTCATAGTAGCAAATGGTTATAAGGTTCCAATAGAAGGTGAAGGAGTACTTAAACTTTTTGAAAAAGATTCAAAAGCATTATACTTGCCGAAATTCACATCTAACTTACTATCGGTTAAAAGAGCCACAAATGACTTACATTGTAATGTGATTTTTAGTCCTAATGAGGTTTCTTTTCAGGATATTAAGACAAGGAAAATATTTGGAAAAGGAGTCTCCAAGGATGATTTATACATGCTTGAAGACACCAACTCTTTTTCGGATGTTTCTAATATTTTTAAATCTTTTTCAGTCTCTTGTGATGATGTTATTTGGTATGTTAGATTAGGACATCCATATTTTCATGCCTTAAGTTTAATATTACCTAGTGTTTCTTTTAAATCGGATGAATGTGAGGCTTGTATCCTAGGAAAACATTGTCGAACTGTTTTTTCTAAGTCTTTCACAAACTATGACAATTGCTTTGATCTCGTGCATTCTGATGTATGGACAGCACCATGTCTATCTAGACAGAACCATAAATATTTTGTCACATTCTAAGTCTTTCACAAACTATGATAATTGCTTTGATCTCGTGCATTCTGATGTATGGACAGCACCATGTCTATCTAGAGATAACCATAAATATTTTGTCACATTTATAGATGAGAAATCAAAATACACATGGATTACCTTGTTACAATCTAAAGATAGAGTGTTAGAAGCATTTATAAATTTTCAAAATTATGTGACTAACCACTTTAATGCTGAGATTAAAAGTTTTAGATCAGATAATGGTGTAGAATACATGAGCACAAACTTCAAACTACACCTATCCAAGCATGGCATACTCCACCAAACAAGCTGTCCATATACACCACAACAAAATGGTGTAGCCGAGAGGAAAAATAGACATCTTATGGAGGTGGCGAGGTCTATGATGTTCCATAAATGTTCCAAAAGGTTTTGGGGAGATGCGGTTCTAACCACATATTACCTTATAAATCGAACTACAACAAAGATCTTACAAGATCTCTCCCCATTTGAGGTATTAAACAAAACTAAACCTCTTATTAATCACTTACGAGTTTTTGGTTGTGTATGTTTTGTCTTAGTACCTGGGGAACAAAGAAACGAGCTACAGGCAAGAAGCACAAAGGCTATGTTCATTGGATATTCCACTATCCAAAAGGGGTATAAGTGTTATGATCCTTCTACAAGGAGAGTTCTAATATCCAAAGACGTCAAGTTCATGGAGAACAAAGGGTTCTATGATGAGAAAAATTGGGAGAATTTAAAAGACTTGGCTAGTTCACCCTCGGACCAAGCTAACAACCTCAAGAAAATCTTGGAGACACTTGGGTTAGGAAGTGTTGAACTTCCAAGAAGAAATGCGGCTGTCCAAGAAATGACTAGTGAGGGTACTTCCCCTGATCATGAAAGGTGGAATGAGGAAGAAAATATGGATGCATCCGCACATCCACTAGAAGAACATCCGTTCATGACCAAGGAAGTACTCAACCATGTGAAGCACCGATAGAAACAAGTGATGAAGCTATTGAAACACAAGAAGTAGTGCAAGAAGAAGTGCAACCACTTAGGAGAAGTACAAGACTTATGATGAAGAATACACCGAGGGTTGAAACACAAGAAGTAGTGCAAGAAGGAGTGCAACCACTTAGGAGAAGTACAAGACTTATGATGAAGAATACTCGGGTGTACTACAGTTGTGAGGTCGTGGCACATCCACTTCAAGCAACATGCTCTCTAGCCGTGTACCCTCATGAACATCAGGTCTTCATGGCCAACTTGGATGAGGAGTATATTCCGAAGACTTATGATGAAGCTAAAGAACATAAAGTGTGGAGAGATGCCGTGGGGAATGAGCATAAAGCAATGGAGATAAATGGCACTTGGTTTGAGTCGGAATTACCTAAGGGAAAGAAAGCCGTCTCAAGCAAATGGGTTTTCACGATTAAATACAATAGTGATGGGTCCATGGAAAGGCATAAAGCAAGACTTGTGGCAAGGGGATTCACACAAGTATATGGAGAAGACTATGTAGACACATTTGCTCCCGTTGCAAAGCTTCACACCATCCGGATTGTACTCTCACTTGCCGTGAACCTTGAGTGGAACCTTTGGCAAATGGATGTCAAGAATGCATTTCTACAAGGGGAACTAGAAGATGAAGTCTACATGTACCCACCTCCGGGGCTAGAGCACATAGTTCAACCGGGAAATGTTCTAAGACTTAGAAAGGAAATCTATGGTCTTAAACAATCTCCAAGGGCGTGGTACCACAAGCTAAGCACAACCATAAATGGACGTGGTTTTAGGAAATCCGAGGCAGATCACACATTATTCACCTTACCAAGTTCAAAGGGAATAGTGGTAATGCTTGTCTACATTGATGATATAATCATCACGGGAAGTGACCTAGGGCGTGGAAGCTACAAAGGTATATCTTAAAACCATGTTTGATATTAAGGATTTAGGTAAACTAAAGTACTTTCTAGGAATAGAAATATGTCGTTCTAAGGAAGGGCTATTTCTATCCCAAAGAAAGTACACCCTTGATATGTTGAATGAGCTAGGTACAATTGAAGGAAGAATTGTGAGAACTCCACTTGAAGATGGATACAAAGTAATGCGTAAGGGGGAGATTGATGATGAGCCGTTTGGAGATCCTAAGCTTTATAGAAGAATGGTTGGGAAATTGATCTATCTCACAATCACAAGGCCGGATATTTGTTTTTCGGTGAACCAAGTGAGCCTATACATGCAAGCACCAACAACCTACCATTGGAAAATGGTAGATCGGATCTTGAGCTATTTAAGAGGAACTACGGATCAAGGAGTGTGGATGGGATGCAACAAGAACACGGAGATCGTAGGATATTGTGATGCAGATTGGGCCAGTGATTGAGTGGATAGGAAGTCTACCACGGGTTATTGCACATTTATAGAAGGCAATTTAGTTACTTGGAAAAGCGAGAAGCAAAAGGTTGTCTCATGCTCAAGTGCGGAAGCCGAGTACCGAGCAATGAGGAAGTTAACCAATGAGCTAGTATGGATCAAAAATGTTCTCACGGATTTGGGTATCGAGACATCATCTCCTATGACCATGCATTGTGACAATCAAGCCGCCATCCACATTGCGTCCAATTCGGTGTTCCATGAGAGGACGAAACATATTGAAGTAGATTGCCACAAGGTGAGGCAAATGATTGACCAAGGAGTAATTCTACCATACTATACAAGAAGTGAAGACCAATTGGCCGATATCTTCACCAAGGCTACTAGCAAGAAGGTTTGTGAGTCCATATTCCCTAGAATTGGACTCATTAGCATTCGGACATGAAATGTCTAACATGACAATGAGTTGTACTCTTTTTCCTAAGTGTGGTTTTGTCCCAAAGGGTTTTCCCACATAGGTTTTAATGAGGCAATGAGT
>CM071862.1:5320854-5354649 GCA_036759665.1 Gynandropsis gynandra
GCTAGCTGAGCTTTGCTTTGAGGGAAGAACGGTGTCCTAAACTTCTCCTCTAGCTGTCCCCACGATGCGATAGAATTTGCTGGTTGAGAATACAACCAATCTTGTGCCTTGTCTTTCACCGAGAATGGAAAGGCAGCTAGCATGACATCCTCATCCGATACCCCATCTCCGGCTCTTATGGTTCGGCAAAGCATCTTGAAATCAGTGAGATGCTGGTTTGGGTCTTCGGAGGGTCTCCCTCTAAACGCCGCGTTACCGAGCATTTGAATGAATGCCGGTTGAAGCTCTACGCGAGCATTTCTCCTTACAATGCACGATAAGAGCTGCGTGTGCCTAGGGACCGTGTATGATCCATAGGTCAGTGCCGGTTGCACTTGCTGTACGTTTTGAACGTTCATATCTCGACGTTCGGCCATTAGCTCTTCGTCACGCTTTTCTACAAACGGTGGTTCAATTACTTCCTCGGTTTGGAAGTCCAAGTGTACTTGCGTGTTATCAACCGAATTGCTTGCACTAGCTCTCGTTTCTTTCCTTAGTTTTCTGAGCGTTTTATCAATGTCGGGGTCGAAAACTAGATCCGCACTTCCGGTATTTCTCATGCACAAGCTAGCTGCACAAGAAAAAGAAGATAAACACAAAGATCACGTGAGATCCGAGAAGCAAACGAACTTGACTCTAAACAAATAAACAAACAAAAACACGAAAAAGCAAGAAACAAACAAGACTCCGAAAAAAAAACTAATGTCTAAATCTAAAAGTTTCCTAACTCATAAGCCGTAATCAATTCCCCGGCAACGGCGCCAAAAACTTGATGTGCGTTAAGCTCAAGTAATAAAACCTAGACTAACGCTTCCGCAAGAATACGGATCGTATAGTAACTAGGGTCGAACACAAGGAATTGATGCGACTTATAAGCTATTAAACTAATGGGATAGACGTGTAAGGTGACTAAAGATGGAATTGTGATTGAACTAAACTAAACTAAATCGATGAGATAAACTTATAGCTAAGCACCATGGGTGTCGAGAGTTTGCATAATGATGTAACGAAGTTCTAAAAGGATAATTGGTCTAAGGTACTATCATGAGTTAACATGGCAATATTCTCTAACCCATGGCAATGGATCTACTCAGACATGGATACAGCAAAGGAAACACAAGAGAATTCTAGATTCGACATAGATAGAGAATGAGATGACTCCCTATTCATAAACCGATGTCTTCAATGGATCCTCCTTGCTCCCGATCCGTAGTTCCATCTTTTCTTCCTTCTTCAATCTGCTCTCATGTCTCTGAGTGTTCTCTGATCCAATCTAGTTCGAAAACCCCTTTTTCAGATCTGATTTCCCTTTAATTTGGTCGTTCCAAAACTTAGGAATTAGTTTAGAGAAACAAGGACCCGAGCGGGCATGTCCTTTACCCGCTCGTGCAGGCCACTTGCCCGACCGTGTACCCTTCTTTTAGCCCGAGCGGGCACCATGCCCGACCGTGTGCTTCATCCACCCGAGTCTTGCAAACCTACGGCTGTTGTTGGATGGTAATTGGCCCGAGCGAGCAC
Source organism: Gynandropsis gynandra (assembly GCA_036759665.1). Taxonomy (NCBI): domain Eukaryota; kingdom Viridiplantae; phylum Streptophyta; class Magnoliopsida; order Brassicales; family Cleomaceae; genus Gynandropsis; species Gynandropsis gynandra. The sequence continues at coordinate 5,322,412 of CM071862.1, forward strand.
ACCAAATCCACCCGAGCGGGCACACCTCCCTGGTCTTGTTCCTTGAGTGCCCGAGTCGTGCAAAGCTACGGGGATGTTTGGTAGCAATTAGCCCGACCGGGCACTCCCAATCCACCCGAGCGTGTAGGTCTTGAATGGTTGTTTCCACTCCTTTCGCTCGGTGTTTGAATATTCACTTTAATCCACGGCCTTGCACAAGTTGAACCTTGTCATTCAACTACGTTTTCGGGGTTAAATTGCCATAATCTCTCGTGTTTCTCTTCATGTCTTCGTTTCCTACACAAAACACGAAATGTAGATGAAGTCCTCGAATCAACTCGATAAATGAGTGAAATCTAAGTAATCTACTTAAAAACTAGACCTAAGAATGATATAAAACTACAACGGATTACGTGTTATCATTAAATTTATAGAGCTTGATGTAAATGGGATCATGCTGCTAAGTGCAACTTGAGACGTCGTAGATATAAAAAACTAATTCGAATTAAACAAATACCTAATTCGAAGCTTTATATGAAAGGTTATCGGATTTAAAATCTTAACATATAATTTAGTGCACAATCGACCAATAAAACTGAAAACATGATATAAAAAGGAAAAAGTACAAATTACAAGGACTTTCCAAGAGGATATGCAAAAAGGAAAATTTTGTTCAAGTACATAACGATGCGAAAAAACATATGTAACTTAACAATCTCCAATATGGTATCTTGTACCTCTTAAAAGTTCAATTTATTGAACTAAACAATTGATTTTGAGGATGAAAATGGGATCGAGTAGCTAACTACAACCTGCAAGTCATGGACATTGAAAAAAGTACTTGGAACGAAAACCAATAATCTAATTTGGTACTTTTTATGCAAAGTTATCATATTTTAGTGCCTATAATTCAATGCAATATTGATCAATAATGCTCAAAAATTAAAATTATTCAAGCATATAACGATGTGGAAAAACATACGTATCATAAGAAACTATAATAGGGTATCTCGTACCTCTTAAAAGTCCAATGTATTAAACTAAATAGTTGATTTTGAGGATGAAAATGAGGTCGGGCAGCAAAGTGCAACCTGCGACGTCGTAGACATTGAAAAAAGTACTTGGAATGAAAAACAATAATCTAATTTGGTGCTTTGTATGCAAAGTTATCGTATTTCAATGCCTATAATTTCGTGCAATTGATCAATAACGCTCTACAAAAAATAAATGTGGAAAAGTGTGCAACATGTGGAATTTCCAAGACACATACAAAAGGCAAAAGTACTTCAAGTGCATAATGACACAACAAAACTTGCTACACTTAAGAAACTCGAATCGGGAATCTTGTGCACCTAAAAGTCTAATGTATTGATATCAATAGATGATTTTGAGGATGAAAAATGGGGTCTGGGTGCTAAGCGCACCCGTTACGTCGTATATATGGAAAAATGTTTGGAATGAGAAACAATCTTGTTATTTGGAACTTCATATGCAAAGTTATCGTATTTAAAAACCTGACGTATAATTAAATGCACAATTGGCCAATAATTTTAAAGTGTAAACATGAGCACTTTTTAAGAAAATACAGAAAGGAAAAGTAATTCAAGTGCATAATGATGTTACAAAACTTACATAACTTAAGAAATTCGAATAGGGTATATCGTAGATCCAAATGGTCCAATAAGCTGAGCAAAATACTTCATTTTGAGATGAAAATGGGATTGGGCTTCTAAGCGCAACCAGCGACATCGTTGAAATCGAAAAACTTACATGGAACAGAAAAACGTTGTCTAATTTGCAACATTATATGCAAAATTATTGCATTCAAAGCATAACATATAAATTATTGCATAGTCGATCAATAACGCTGAAAACATAAAATAAAAGGGAAAAAGATTTGAAACATGAGAATTTTCCAAGAAATAACAAAAAGTCAAAAGTTATTCAAGTCCATAACGACACGAAAAGACATACGTAAGTTAAGAAACTCGAATGAGGCATCTCATAGCTTTTAAAAGTCCAATGCATTATGCTAAATAATTGAGAACGATGAACAAAATGGGGTCGGGCTGCTAAGCGCAACCGGTGACATCCTAGATATGGGAAAAATACTTGGAATGAAAAAAAAAAGTCTAATACAAACCTTTACATGCAAACTCTTGTAATTTAAAGCCTAACGTATAATATTCACATCAAGCTAATATCATTGAAAACATCAAATAAAAGGAAAAAATACAACTTGAGGACTTTTCAAAAGGTATGCAAGACGCAAAAGTTATTCAAGTGCATATTATCTGGACAAACTATATGTAAATTAAGAAACTCGAATAAGGCATCTCCTAGCTTAATAAATTCAAATATATTGAGCTAAAAGGTGGTATTGAGCATGAAATTTTGGTCGAGCTGCTAAACAAAACCTGTGTGACATTAGAGATATTGAAGAAATAATCGGAATGACAAACACCATCTAGTTTGGAGCTTTATATACAAGGATATTATATTTTGAAACCTAATGTATAACTTAGTGCAAAATCGGCTAGAAATGTTGCAAATCATAAAATAAAAAGGGAAAAGTGTGCAACATGAGGACTTTTCAAGAGGCTGTTAAAGAGGTAAAAGTTATTCAGATATAGAATGAGGACGAAAAAAATAAATTTAACTTAAGAAACTTAATTAGGGTATCTCCTACCTCAAAAAATTCCAATGTATTGGGCTAAATAATCTATTTTAAGGAAAATAGGGTCGTGCTAATAAGAGAAACCCATGACATCCTAGATATCAAAAAAACTTGAAATGAAAAAACAATCCGACGTATCGAAAAAATACTTTCTATGCAAAGTTTTTGTATTTCAATGTCTAACGTATAATTTAACGCACACAAGCCAATAATGATAAAAACATAAAATAAAAGGGATAAAGTGTGCAACTTGAGGACTTTCTGAGAGGATATGCAAGGGAAAAAATAATTCAACTACATAATGACGAGACAAAGCATACGAAACTGGGGAAACTCATAAAGGGATTGTTGCTCAAAAAATGCGAATGAAGTTGGCTAAGTAGTTTATTTTGAGGATGCAAATGTGGTTGGGCTGGTAAGTGCAATCCTTGATGCCGTAGTTGTCGAAAAAGTACTTGGAATGAAATAAAAATCATATAATTCAAAGCCTTATATGCAACATTATTGTATTTCGAAGCCAAATAATTGAGTGCACAATAAGCAAATCATGCTGAAACCATTAAATAAAAGTGAAAAAGTGTGCAACATGGGGACATTCCAAGAGGATATGCAAGAGCAAAAGTAATTCAAATGCATAATGACACGATAAAACATACATGGCTTATGAAATTCGAATAGGGCATCTCATAGCTTCACAGAGTCCAATGTATTGAGTAAAATAGCTGATTATGACAATGAAAATGGGGTCACGCTGCTAAGCATAATCAGCGAAGTTGTAGATATTGAGAACATAGATGTAATAGACACAAATAACTAAATTCGAAGCTTTATCTGAAAAATTATCATATTTTAAAGCCTAACGGATAATTTAGTGCACAATAAGACAATGATGCTAAAAACATTAAACAAAAGAAAAAAAGTATGCAACATGATGACATTCCAAGAGGATATGCAGGAGGCAAAAGCAGTTCAAGTGCATAATGAAGCGACAAAACATATGTGGCTTATGAAACCCGAATATGGAATCTCGTAGCGACACAAAGTCCAATGTAATGAGCTAAATAGTTTATTATAACAATGAAAATGGGGTCAGGATTATAAGCGCAATCTTGTACTACAAAGCCTAGTGTATAATTTAGTGTATAAATTTGACAATAATGTTGATGACATAAAATATAAGGGAAAAGGTTTGCAATATGAAGACTTTCCAAGAGGATATGCAAGAGGCAAAAGTAATTTCAGTGCGACGTCCAATAATGTTCAGAATGAAATGGGGTCGTGCTCCTAAGCGCAACTCGAGACATCGTAGATATCTAAAAATGCATGGAATGAAAAAACTACTATAATTCAATGCATTATATGCAATTTTATCGTATTTCAAAGTCTAACGTAGAATTTTGTGCACAATCGGCCCATAATGCTGAAAACAAAAAAAACAAGAAAAGGAAAAAGTGTGCAACATGAGAATTTCCAAGAGGATATGGAAGAGGCAAAAGTAATTCAAGTGCATAATGACGTGAAAAAACATACATAATTTAAGAAATTCGAATTCTGTTGGAGTATGATCTAGAGACCATTGGATGATTGTTTTTGGTACTTGATTATGTATCATGGCATTTTATTATCGATGACATTTGTTATTTCTTTCAGTTTATTTTATGTGTGTTATAAATGAGTGCAATAATTTTTAGAATTATTGTTTTGAATATATTCTTAAATGATATCCCGAGTCGAGTATAGTTGAAAATAAGGATATCGATAATGCATTAAGACTACTATGTATTGAATTAATATGAGATATCAATTCAATAAATAGGTATTTGTTAGATAATAATGTACCAGATCGATCCACCATGAAATTGGTAAATTGATTGTTATATGAGTGACATAAGATATTCTCATAATGATGATGGTGTAAGTTATCCTTTGACTTGAGATCACCATATATTTTAACATAAGTGGTTTGCATATTTTGACACTACTGAAAGTTGCCCGTAACTAGGTGGACTAATGAATTAATGATTGGGTATGCAATTAAGTTATGTAGTAAGATGTTGGTTGATCGAGGATAGTATTTATCCCTCCTATATAATGTGAGTAATTTCGTGTGCTACTTGATTAAGTGAAATCTTGAATTGCATGGTCGTTCACAAATAAATTCATATGTGATATCGAAGTTATTTCTTTCTAAAAAATCATCTTGGAAATCAAGATACCTTAGACTGAACTATGGTATCTTCGATCCATACAACAAGGACAAAAGGATCAGACTACACGGTAACATCAATCACGAGAATGGTTATGTCGAGTCACTGACATTCTTGTTATTTGGGTAGTAATAATGTGTTGCTAGACACTGCTTATTATTTGTGATGTCTATCACTGCCAGCATAGCAAGGATCTATTGGGTCGCACACAAGAAATAAATGGACTTGGAAGTTTTGGGCCTACAATTGTGTTGGGCTTAATTTTGAAATTGAACCTAATGTCAACTAGTTAATCCTATTTTAAATAGGATTAGAGTTAATGGATAGAATTAGGTTAATTCAAATTTAAGTAAAATTCACACTGTACAATCCTATTTAGAATAGATTAGGTTTCAAATTTTAACCGAAAAACTTAAACTGAACAATCCTATTCGAAATAGGATTTGGATTTGTTTTGGACTCTCAAATTCCTTATAAATACCCGACTAGGGAGGGTTTTCGAATCTAACTCAAGAACAACACAAACAAGCATCCGCAAAAATCCAAAGTCGAAACATATAGTCAAATAGTTTTTCAACTTTGTCCAGTTGCTTGGTTCGCAAGACGTTCGCAAGTAGACACTCTTTTTGTTTGTGTAGATATCAGTGGAGGCAGGAAAGATTCTTTACTGCTTGTTACTCACAAGCTATGAATGACATTGTGCAAAGGTAAATCTCGTGAAACCCTAATCAGGTCAATCTCCGAACTGCTTGTTATCTTTGTTCTTCCGCTGTGTGCCTTCTATGCATATCGGTTTCCTTACAAGGGTATCAAAGAATCCTTGTGGAGACCCTAATTTGATTTTTTTATTAGATATACACGTTTGATGAACCATGTTTGAATCATAATATGCAAGTTACATGAGAATCATTATTGATCTACGTTGTATAATATGCATGTTTTAATTTGTATATGATATGGACGTTTCAATCTAGGATATGTGATTTGCATGTTTCGAATCTGTTATCTGTGAAATATGCAAGTTTCGAATGTATAATGTATGATATGCATGTCTAAATTTGTGTTAATTGATATGCACATTTCTTGAATCATATAGTTGATTCTAGTGATTTCATGAACAAGATGGATATAATTGATTCTATGGGTTCATCAGATTGATGTGATTGATTTAGTGTACGTATATGATACATGTTTAATTAGGAACTAGAATCTATATAAGAGTTATACAGAATTATGGGGATAAACACGGAATTTCGCAAGGGTAGATTTGAATTATTTTGTTGCGAAAATCGAATTCAATGAGTTTGGGGCAATAATTTGTTTCCCGAATAAAGATCCGTCATAGTTAATTATTCTAGTTATAATGACTTGTATAAATGTATATTGATTGATAACATGATGATTGACATTCTATGAGATGCGTGTATAAGATATATGTATATGTATAAGATGCTCATTGTTTGACAACATGTTGAATGAAAGTTGTATGTATGAGATGCATGTAGAGATCTGCTATATTTAATGAAAATCCCTCGAGAAAATTCAGTTAAGATAAATGTCTACCAATAAATTGCACTCGTCAAGATTTAGATAGATGTGTGTAAGTTTGGTAAAGGAAAGTACCACATCAATCTTAGGAAGACGCGATGGGATAATTATGATATCCAACTGCTTATTGATTGGCTTGACCTAACTAAGATATCTCAATAGGATTGAGTCTTAGAGGCATAAAGATAAGTTATTAATTCGTATGATGAATTAGAACAAAGAGGTTTTCACCTAACTATCCAAGAGTTATATGAGATGTGATCATCTCGTTTTCGTACACGATTCTCGTATGATTTTAGAGACATTTATGATGATAGTTGCGATGTTTACATGTGATTTTGTATCCGTTTTACTTGTTTCCGTGTTTTCATGTTCTTATAGGTTTTAATGCGTATTCGGTTCGTTTCAAAGCTAAAGAACATATATGGGAAAAATACGACCATCGAAGATCATAACGGAGAAAACGAGATGAGAAATGGACAAGGCATGGCCGAACACACAACTCAGCACGACCGAGCATGCATCAAACGACATAGCCCGGTCGAGCATGATCATGTGCACGACCGAACACTCATCCATGACCATGTGCACGACCATGCATGTGAAGCAGCACGGTCTGGCTCTTTTGTGGCATTTTATGCCCGAGAGTTGTGCACGACCCGGGCACACATCATGCACGTTCAGGCACTCTCTTGGTGAAGCAGCACGGTAGGGCGTTCTATGGTGCACGGTCGGGCATTTAACGCAATTTCACCCCTGAGACTTCTCCACGAGTTGGGCATACCAAGTTCATGGTCGGACAACCTCTTTTGAAGGTAGCACGGACGGGCATTGTGAAAGAATAAAACGTCAAGGGCAAAAACCATTCATCTTTCATCATCCAACATTCATCCATTCTTCACCATTCACACAACAACCATCCAACATCTATCATAGGAGAGCCCTCTTGACGGCAGACACACAAGGAGTCGGGAATTGATTCGGGATCACAACTCGTTTGATATTTCTATGCTCTTTACTTTACTTATTTCGTTCATGTTATTTGTATTCAGACTCATGACCTATTAGTAGATTTGTTCTAGGAGAAGGGATTAGCCCATGGCTATCCTGGAACCCTTTTTGGTTTATTTATGAATGCATTCCCCGTTTTGCTAATCTGTTCTTTACCTAAGAGCTTAATGTCTTGTGTTTACGAAGTCCATGTAGATGCATGTGTTAGGAATTAGGAGAAGGCCTGAAAGAAGAATTTTAGTCCTAGAAGATCAAGTTTAGAACAACCGAGACTATGTCACGAAATAGGGTAGTAACAAATGAGGGTTAATCGGATGAATCATAGATCGTATTTGGGTTAAGTTGAGGTGTCAGCCATGAAATTAGGGGATAACTCAATTGAATCAAGTTTCTATGCCTTGAGAGAGGGTAGGAGTCACATTAGTATCGTCCGCCTTATATAACTTGACAGGGAACACATGATTAGATAGATTGATAGTCGATTTTGGAAGCTATGCGGTGAAACCGCATCCTAGAACGTTTGTCTCATTTGTCTAGGACTCGTTAGTCCACTGTATTATCATATTTGCATTTCACAACCACCACTCCATCGTAACAAATTTTCATTCTAGTTCGATTCTTAGACCGTGTTGCGTAGTTCCTGTGGGATTGACACCTAAAATACTACACATGTGCTGTGCACTTGCAGGTACTTTAGGTTAACTTGTTTAACTTGACACACATCAAGTTTTTGGCACCGTTGCCGGGGTTTATTGTCAACACGGCTTAGATTCAATTTGGAGTCATTCTTGTTTTTCTTTGGCACCGTTGCTCGAGATTGAGAGAACAATTAGACAGCGGAAAAAGATCAAGGAAGAAGAAAGAATAGACCCGACCGATCCACGAGCAATGGAAAACCAAAATAATATATTTTACGGTCATGGACAACCACAATTACCTGTGGATAATGTGGCACAATTACAGCAACCGCAGGGTCCTCCACCATGCCGGCTTCGTGATTTCATGGTGCCGAGGATGAGTAACATCGAAACCAACAAGGACGCCTGCTGTTGCAAGAGAGCAATTCGAGATCAAGCCCGTGATGATCAACATGTTATATCAAAAGCAATTCATGGGCGGGAATCACGAAGACCCTCATCAATACTTACAAGACTTCCTAGAGCTTTGAAGTACATTTAAGATACATAGAGTCTCGGAAGATGCGATTTTGCTACGTCTCTTGCCTTTCTCAACTGGGGGACATGCAAAGACTTGACTGCAATCTCTTCCCGCTGGTTCGATCACTACCTGGGACCAGCTTTGCACATCATTCTTATCACAGTTCTTTCCTCCGAGCAAGACGATTCAAATGAGGGGAGAAATCACTATGTTTAGATGCCGAGGAGGAGAGACATTATTTGAAGCGTGTGGATGATTCAAGGACCTTTTGCAAATGTACCAACATCATGGTCTAGAGCAGTGGTACGTGATCAAAAACATCTACAATGGGATCGCAGATGAGCATATAACGATGTTGGATAACACTGTTTGAGGATCATTCATGGACTTAAGCGTAGAGGAGGCATACGATCTTATCGACAATCTTTCTATGAACCACACCATGTGGTCCACACCGAGGAGTATGCCAAACGAGACGAGAGATCTATACGAGGTGAACCAAAGTAGGGTGATGTGCAATGCAGAAAATGGAATGTATTGTGCAAATTGTGGAGATATGCACTGATGTGCGGAAATTCAAGTAATAATATTTCCTAGACCACTCTACCGCAAGTATACGGTTCGTGTAGTACCAGGGTCAAACTCTAAGGACTAATGCAGCCTGTTCTAAGAATATAACTAAACAAAGACGGTGTGAAATAGATGGTGACGTGCTGTAAAACTCTAAAACACTAAACTAAAGGATGACAACGATGGAAAGATAGGAAGACCTGACAATTAAGAACACTATGGGTTTTGGGATACCGGGAATTGCAAGGATGTAACAACGAAAGATCATAAACCTAACGAACTATCTTGACAACGAAGAATTCATGCTCTAAAGTGAGGAGTGATTCTGCCGAGCCTAAACCTCCTAACCATAATTACGTGCAATCCTACCTTCCAGCAACGATTAACTCGTAACTACGGTAGCGTTACGCGCACAATTCTAATTCCTAAACCGATTTACTGACCGGTCTGATTCTCATTAATCAAACTTAACCTACAATCAACAGTTCCGGGTTCATGTTTTAACCTTCCAGCAAAACACGAATTCCTAAGTTACTGAGCGAGCAACACTAGTATGAGCGTTTATGATGTTGATTATAGAACAAAATATCAAGAAAAGTTCGATAGATCTAAGCATTAATGCATAATTCGTACATCCATTACAAAACCGATATCCCTAACCCATAGTTGGGAATCTACTCACTCATGGAATTTACTGTCAATGAAGATAACATAACCCTAAACATGATAAAACCTAGGAAATACGATGCCTCCATCTTCCCTATTATGTTACCAAAGTCCGGATTGATGCTTCTCTCCTTTTCCAGCTTCTTTCGAGCCTTTCCTAATGATTTCCAAGCCTTTCCTTGCCCTAGCCATCACCCTCTCGTGTCTGGAACTGATCCCCTCCTTTCTTTTGCTCGTTCAAACTCTAAAAATAGGTTGTTGCAAGAAAGGCGGCCCGCTCGGGCACACAGTTCACCCAGTCGTGCAGATGGAAGTCCGATCGTGTACATTGTCCAGCCCGACTGGGCATTGTTGTCCGACCGCATGGTTTGTCAGCCCGAGTCGTGTAAACTCTCGGGATTTTTCTTCTCTATTTGACGCCCGAGCGGGTACCTTGTTGCAGCCCGAACGGGCATGGTCACCCGACCATGTTCACCTTGTGCCCGGGTCGTGTAGATTGTTGTAATTATCCCCGTAGCTTTTGCCCGAGCGGGTAGCCTCAGTGCCCTTGCAGGCTCTCTTCATCCTATGCTTTTGCTCTTTTACGCTCGATGCTCGGGTGTTCCATTAAGTTCCGTGGCTTGAATTTGGTTCCGAGTGATTTGTATCTTCAATATGTGTGGTTTGATCCAGGAATTTGCATTTTATGCTCTTTTAGGCCTTGTCGTCTTAAAACCTGAAAACCAATAAAAAAGGCGTATATAAAGAACAATCGTATCGGAATTGTAACTCGTGCTATGAAATCTATGCGAAAATGATGTGAATACCTAACCTATAAGTGATACACTCTACGTGTTATCATGCACAATGCAAGAAGGCATGGAACAAATGAACAACGCTCAGTAGCAAGGAACCATGCAATTCGGGAACACCTACAATCTGAATTGGAGGAACCACCCTAATCTTTTGTATTGAACGTCCCAACGGGTGAAGTAATCGGGATTTAAACAAAAGTTGCAGCCATACCAGAAACCGCAGCCATTCCAGCAAGTCCAGCAAGCTCTTTAACCTCCTCAAGCTCCTTCGTCAAGGAGCAAAGGCAAAATCAAAACAACATCAAGGAGCAACAATCACTTCAAGCTAAATTCAACGAGGAGATAGGGTATGTGATCAATGAGCTTAAGACTTAAATGGAATCCTTGAGCAAGCATGTGAAGACTCTTGAAAACTCCATTGCACAAAACAAGCTGCATCATCCTCTTGAAATCCTGGAATGCTGCCGTTAAAACCTGATTTAAACCCGAGAGAGTTCGTGAACGCTATTACCTTGTGCAGCGAGGATACAATTGAGAACCCGCCCTCCAACGAGCAAGAGAATGTTGCTGGAAATTTAGTGGAAAAAGGAGAGGGTAGAATTACGATCATGAAAGGGTCTGAGCAATATTTGGAAAAGCCGTATATTGCTCCACTGGGGTACATACCTCCTATACCATTTCCTAGACGCTTGGAGGTTCTTTCCGAGGATAATCTCAACAAAGAGAGTGACACAATAGCACTCACCGAGGAATGCAACGCCATTCTCCAAAACAAGCTGCCCCCATGTTGAAGCACCCTAGAAGCTTCTCCATTCCATGCACCTTAGGAATTATCGAAATCGACAAAGCTTTGTGCGATTTGGGAGCAAGCGTGAGCCTAATGCTACATTCGGTTTATAAGTGGATGAACTTCGGAGATCTCAAACCTACCAAGACGTGTCTACAACTTGTGGATCGTTCGGTAAGGTATCCAGTGGGAATTTTTGAAAACATTCCACCCAAGGTAGGCAGTATTTGCATTCCCGCTGATTTTGTTGTACTCGATATTGAAGAAGATGCTAGGGTGCCTATAATTCTTGGTAAGACTATTCTTAGCTAGTGCAGATGCGATGATAGGTGTACAATAAGGGAAGCTCTCTCTACGTGTCGGTGACGAGAAGATTGAATTCAACTTGTCTTGCTCCACAAAGTCGTGCTTTAGAGTTGATTTGCTGGATGAGTTGGCGAATGATACGTTTTGATTGAGTAAGTATTTCCGATTTTCTTGAGAGATGCCTAAAGCAAGTTTGCAATGCTGAAGGACTTACCGATGGAGAAGCCAAGCATTACAGAAAATTCATGAGTGCCACTGAGGCATTGCAAGACGCCCCACATGGAAAGACACTGCACGAAATGTTCAATGATTTTGCAGTAAAGAAGGCGTCTAGGCTTCAGTTCGAACATCTTCCTTCTTCCATTTGGCATGAGACGTGAAAGCCATCCATTCGTCTAAAGAAGTGTAGGAGAGTGAACACTTCATTGTGTATGCACGGGATGCTTGAGGATGATAGCTGCGAACCCTACATTGATGATCAAATGAGGCTGCACCAAAATTTGAAAGAGAAAGGAGCGACGACAGTAATGCACAATGAGAAAGATGACCGCGCTGATGGATGGCACGACGCAAAGACCCTACCTCATGACTTTCGGCCAAGTGATTTGGTTATACTTTTTGACTCTCGTTTTAACTCTTTCTCGGGCAAACTATGTTCCTGTTGGTCTGATCGTGTTCTGGTACGAGAGGTGTTCACACACAGAGCAGTAGAATTATGGAGCGATTCGAGTGGAACGTTCAAAGGAAATGGGCAACACCTAAATCTATATCAACCCACTCCACCGATCGAAATTGGAGACTCCATTTCCCAATTCGATCCACCCATCATGAGCACATGAGGCATGGAGACGTCAAGCTCAACGATGTTAAACAAGCGCTTTCTAAGAGGTAATCCATCATTTTGTTTTCTTTTGTTTCGTATTTCGGACTTGGTTTATTTGGAAAACCATAAAAAAACACCTACAACCGTGACTTTACCTTACCTATCCTCCATTGGAGTTTCATGTCGAGGACACCGTTCAATTCAAGTCTGGGGGGAGTAGCTCACATTTGTCATGTGATTTCATTTCAGTGTCTTTTGTTTTTCTAGTTCTTAGGTTAGTTTTAGTTAGTTTTTGGTTTCATGAGTTAGAGTCGTTCCACGCACTTTTCTGGTGCCACGTTTTGAGATGAACCTTGAACCTAGGATGCTTAAGAAGTTGGCTTTTTCCCTGATATCTTGTATGTTAGAGCTTATTAGTCGGTTGAGGAACGAGTAGGTCGTAAGTCTTTAGAAATCCTAATGTTACTTGTGGGTAGTTTTGACGAGGTTGCTAGGTTAGTTTCTTGTTCAATCTCTCTATCCACATGATTATACTTCATATAGACGATGCTTTACTTCTTTTTCACGAGAATGATTTGATCGTATGAATTGAGCTTGTTTTGCATGAAAAGAGCGCACATTAACACTCCGCTATTGCTAGAAATAATGCCTCAAAACATGATGTAGATCGATATGAGTACATCGACCTTGATACTTTTTTATGGTTCGGGTCTAAGTAGTGGGTTGGCGATCATCTTTCTATGTCCTGAGAGTATGCCGTCTACTCGCTGCACTCTTGAACGAGATGCAAAAGTATACCGTAATTGATAGCTTGGGTCTATGTAGAAATTGAATCCCTTCAAATCCGATGTCCTAGAAGCCTAGTTTGTTCGTATATCAATAAAACAAGAATAAATAAAAATGGAATAACGGAATAAAGAATCTCGAAAAAAAATCAAGTATCCTCTTTGATTCTATTTTTAGCATTTGTTTGAAGTCTCGTTTGGTGGAAAGAGTTGCGGTTTCTCACTTATTAGGCCAAAATTTGCTCTAACTTGTTTGTTTGATCGATTATGTTTGCTTTAGCGGAATATCTAGGGAAAAGGGGAATTCTCGACTTCTAAAATCTCTCATGTGTTCCACGTTTACATTTACTTAGGGACAAGAAATTATTCAAGTCTATGAGATTTTGATCATCTCGATTTCGTACACGATTCTCGTCTTATTTTAGAGACATTTATGATGATAGTTGCGATGTTTATGTGTGATTTTATATCCATTTTACTTGTTTCCGTGTTAACATGTTTTTATAAGTTTTAATGCATATTCGGTTCGTTTCAGAGCTAAAGAACATAAACGGGACAAAATATAACCACCGAAGATCACAACGGAGCAAACGAGATGGCAAATGGACAAAGCATGGCCGAACACAAAATTCAGCACGACTGAGTATGCATCAAAGGACACAGCCCGGTCGAGCATGATCATGTGCACTACTGAACACTCATCTATGACCATGTGGATTACCGAGCATGTGAAGCAGCACGGTCAAGCTACTTTGTGGCATTTTAAGCCAGAGAGTTGTGCATGAGCCGGGCACACATCATGCATGGTCGGCTTCTTGGTGAAGCAGCACGGTTGGGCGTTCTATTGGTGCGCAGTCGGGAATTTCACACAATTTCACCCTCGAGACTTCTGCACGGCCCGTGCATACCAATTGCACGGTCGGGCACATTCCTTTGAAGACAGCACGGACCGGCATTGTGGAGAGCTGGGTCGGGCACCAAGGAGAACGGTCGTGCTATAAACACGGAATGAAGCATGCCTGACCGGGCATGACATGGAGCATGTTCGGGCATGACTTGGTAAAATGGCTTATGGTCAATTTGAGTGGAAAATGAATCGTAAAGGACTTAAAGTTGAAAGAATAAAATGTCAAGGGAAGAAACCATTCATCATTCATAATCCAACATTCATCCATTCTCCACCATTCACACAACAATCATCCACCATCCATCGTAGGAGAGCCCTCTTGACGGGAGACACACAAGGAGTCGGGAATTGATTCGGGATCAGACCTCATTTGATATTTCAATGCTCCTTACTCCACTTATTTTGTTTATATTGTTTGTATTCGGACTCATGACCAAGTTGTATATTTGCTCTAGGAGAAGGTATGAGCCCATGGCTATCCCGAAACCCTTATTGCTTTATTATGAATGCATTCCCTATATTGCTAATCTATTCTTTGTCTGAGCGCTTAATGTCTTGTGTTTACGAAGGCCATGTAGATGCATGAATTAGGGATTAGGAGAAGGAGCGCAAGGAGAATTCTAATCCTAGAAGATTAGGTTTAGAACAACCGAGACTAGGTCACGAAAGTAGGGTAGTAACGGTTGAGAGTTAATCGGATGAATTATAGATCGTATTGGGGTTTAGTTTGGGTGTCTGCCACGAAAGTAGGGGATAACTTGATTGAATCACGTTTCTATGCCTTGAGAGAGGGTAAGAATTACATTAGGATCGTCCGTCTTGGATATCTTGAAAGGGAAAACATAATTAGATAGATTGATAGTCGGGTTTGGAAGCTATTCGGTGAAACCGTATCGTAGTACGTTTGTTTCATTTGTCCAGAACTCGTTAGTCCACTGCATAATCATATTTGCATCTCAAAACCACCACTCAATCATAGCAAGTTTTGATTCTAGTTCGATTCTGAAATCGTGTTGCGAAGTGCCTGTGGGATCGACACCTAAAACACTACACTCGTGACGTGCACTTGTGGGTAGTTTAGGTTAACTTGTTTAACTTGACACACAACAAGATGTAATTCACAAAGAGGTCTCTACATAAATAACCGAATCTAGAGTGTATTGCCAAAGTGATACTTAGACAAGGTGAAATATGGATCTGGCCAACTAGAACGTTATGTATGTAACTTTCTGAATTAATAGTGAGGGTTATTAATTCGCAAAATTAAGTGAAGAGTCTTTTAGTGAAAGTCCTTATTAAATGATTATTTCATGATACTTACATTCTGTGTAATTTTGTTTTAGATTACCATGGCATCAAATACACACACATTTTCATTTCAATCGGTCCTTAAGAAGGACAAGCTGAATGGGAAAAACTTCCTAGACTGGTATATAAATTTTAGGATTGTCCTCAAGCAAGAAAAGAAAATGTATGTCCTTGAAGGCTCTCTACCTGATAAGCTCCTAGCTAATGCTCCAAGAGCTAAAAAGGATGCTTGCAAGAAGAATCTAAATGATGCCCTTGATGTCAGCTGCTTTATGTTATCAATCGAGAACCTTGAGAAAATGGGTTTCCCATTGGGCAAACAGTTGGCCATTGACTCGATTCTACAATTGTTGCCAGAAAGTTATGATCAGTTTATCATGAACTACAACATGAACGAAATTGACAAGACTCTACCACAATTGCTTAGCATGTTGAGAACTATTGAAGAAAACATAAGAAAGGCCAAGCCCAATGATGTCATGATGGTTCAAAAGGAAAAGGGCCAGGGTAAGGCCAAAGGCAAGACCAAATGCAAAAAGGGTCAACACCCCAAGAACAAGCCTAGTCAACCCTTGAAGGCTAAAGGTAGGGTGGATAAGGAAGATGGCTGCTTCCATTGCAGTAAGACTAGTCATTGGAAGAGGAATGTGAAAACTATCTGGAAGAAGTAAAGACAAAGAAGGGAAGTGAGACTTCTACTTTAGGTATTTATGTTATGGAAGTCAATTTACCTACTTCTACTTCATGGGTATTAGATAATGGTTGTGGTTCTCGCATTTGTGTCAATGTGCAGGAACTGAAAAGAAGTAGATCATTGGTTAAGGTCGAAGTCGACCTATGAGTTGGAAATAGAGTAGAGTTGTTGTTTAGCTGTAGAAACTTCTGTATTGACTTTGCCCATCAGGCTTATTTTAGAGCTTGAGAATTTCTATTACGTGCTGATGTGGGAAATATCAAGCTATACAAATGCCTAATATCCACTTACCGGAAGAGTACGGATCGGTGTAATAAAAGGGTCGAACTCTGAGGACTAATGCAACCTAAGCTAAGAATATGACTAAACTAAGATCGGTTGAATTGATGATGGTGTGATATGAACTTCTAAGACACTAAATGGAATGATGACAGCGATCGAGGAAACGTGGAAGGCTTGATAATTAAGAACACTATAGGCTTCGGGTTATCAAGATTTGCAAGGATGTAACAAACAAATGATCATAAACCTATCGAACTATCTTGACAACGGCGAATTCATGCTCTGAAATAAGGAATGATTTTGCCGAACCTAAACCTCCTAACCATAATTACGTGCAATCCTACCTTCCAGCAGCGATTAACTCGTGATTATGGTAGCGTTAAGCGCGCAATTCTAATTCCTAAGTCGATTAACCGACTGGTCAAATTCTCATTAATCAAATTTAATCTACAATAATCTGTTCCGGATTCATAATTTAACCTTCCAGCTAAACACACATTCCTAGATTACTGAGCGGGCAACACTAGTATAAAACGTATACGATGTTGATTGTAAAACCGAATAGCAAGAAAGTTTCGATAAATCTAAGAATTAACGCATAATTCAAACATCCATTACAAATCCGATATCCCTAACCCATAGCTGAAAATCTACTCAATCATGGTTTCTACTGTGAAACATGAGAAATTAACCCTAGACATGATAAAGAATAAGAAATACGATTCCTCGATCTTTCCTATCTTGTTACTGAAGTTCGGATTCATGTTTCTCTCCTTCTCCAGCTTCTCTTGAGTTTTTCCTGATGAATTTCAGTCCTTTACTGGCCCTAGCCATCGCCCGCTATTGCTGGAATTGATCTCCTTTCTCTCTTTTGCCCGTTCAAACACTTAAAAGAAGTTGTTGAGAAAAAGGCGGTCCGTGCGGGCTAGGTGCTCTACCCAATCGGGTATCAATCAACCCGAGCGGGTTAAGGTATCCGTCCGAGCGGGGTCAATGTGATTGACCTACCCGATCGGGTTCTCTTCCGGACCGAGCCATGTGAATTTTTCTGGAACTTCTACAGAACTTCAGATCGAGCAGGCTAAGATTAGAGCGCGCCCGGGTTCGTAATTCTCACACAGCACGAGCGGGTAAACATTCAGCCCGGGTCGGGCTGAATCTTCTGTCGAGGCCTATGATTGGTGTTTCCTTTGGTTCCATGGCCTGAATTTGCTCCGAGTGATTTGTAGCTTCCAATATCTGCGGTTGAATCCAAGAATTTGCATTCTAAAGCTCGGTTAGGCGTTGTCGCCTTAAAACTGGAAAATCAACAAAAAGGGAGTATATAAAGAACGTTCGTGTCACATTTGTAACTCGTGCTATATAATCTATGCGAAAATGATGCAAATGTCTAGCCTAAAACTGATACACACTACGTGTTATCACGTGCCTTCCATTACTAAAAATATTTTTTATATTTCTTGTTTGGACAAGAAACGTTTTTCATTTATAATAAAAGACAACTATTGCTCAATTTACTTGAATTATATAGTATATGGTGTTATGGACTTGATTAATGGTATTATGTTCTAAAATTTTATATGCTTGTCAATAACGGAAATGCTAAAAGGATTAAGCTAAATGATTTTAATCCTACATATCTCTGGCAGTACCGCTTGGGTCTTATAAACCAGAGTCGCATCTCGAAACTCCATAAAAATGGAATGTTGAATTTATTTAATTTTGAATCAATTGAAACATGTGAATCTTGTTTAATGGGAAAGATGACTAAGGCCCCTTCTAAGGGACATAGCAAAAACACAAGTGTTGTGTTAGGTCTCATACATTCAGATGTATGTGGACCTTTTAATACACAAGCTATATGTGGGTATTTTTTCTTTATTACCTTATTGATGATTTCAGTAGGTAAGAATATGTGTATCTTATGAAATACACGTAAGAATCCTTTGAAAATTTCAAATTCAAAGATGAAGTAGAAAACCAACTTGGCAGAATATAAAATAACTTTGATCAGGTCTAGGTGGTGAATATTTAAGCCAAGAGTTTGATAATTATCTGAAGGATAAAAGGATTGTTTCAAAACTCACTCCGCCAGCTACTCCAAAATTAAATGATGTTTTCTTAAAGAAGAAATCAAACTCTGTTAGGCATGGTTCGGTCAATGATGAGTCAAGCATTTCTTCCAAATTCTTTATAGGGCCATGCATTAGAAATAACTACTTACATATTAAACTGTGTTTCGTCTAAATCATTTGAGAAAAGGCCATATGAGATATGGAGTGGGAAACTTCTGAGTATGTCATTATCGTGGATTTGGGGTTGTGAAGCTTACATTACACATTAAGTCTCCGAATAATTGAACCCTAAATCTGATAAATGTATTTTCATGGGGAATTCTGATAAGAACCCAATCCTTTAGCTCGTCCAAAGAAGTCAATGTAAGATGTTATCTAACTCGTCCAAGGGTGGAGACCAAACATCCAAGCAAGAAGAAAGATTTAAGAAGAATAATAAGAAGAAAAGAACAAATGCTAAAGACTGGATCGGCCAAAGCAAGAATCCATGTTCTTGAAGTTCTTGTAGTTATTCTTGAGTCTTGTGTTTGTTTGACTATATAAAGCCTAGGACCGTCCACTTTTGGATATCAATCAATAAGTCATTCAAATTCTATTCAAAAGAATATATTGACTTAGCCATTGGAGATTGGTGATCTCGAATACATCATAGGAGGTTGGTGATCTCGAACACACCACGACACGAGTTTTTCCTCCTTCATTCTATTCGATCCATTCTTAGTTTCAAGACGGATTGGAGTCTTATCAATTCGGTATCAAAGCAAATCATATTGGTTTGGAATCTATCAAAATGGTATCAGAGCCTAAGGCTACAGAGATAACTCGAAGACGAGAAGTGGCTGCAAGACCAACAGTAGAAGAAGATGCGACCGCACCGATGTTCATATCCAAAGAGAAACTCACAACCTTGCTCAATGTGATGGCATCAGTGAAGGAAGCATTGGAGGTTAAATTCTTTGGGTTAGAGATGTTTACGATGATAGTTGTGATGTTTACGTGTGATTTTATATCTGTTTTACTTGTTTTGGTGTGTTCATGTTCTTATACGTTTTAATCCGTATTTGGTTCATTTCAGAGCTAAAGAACATAAACGGGACAAAATATGAGCATTGAAGATCACAATGGAACAAGTTAGACAAGAAACAGACAAGGCCAACCGAGCATTGATCATCTCGTTTTCGTAAACGATTCTCGCATGATTTTAGAGATGTTTATGATGATAGTTGCGATGTTTACGTGTGATTTTGCATCCATTTTACTTGTTTTCGTGCATGTTATTACAGGTTTTAATGTTTATTTGGTTCGTTTCAGAGCTAAAGAACATAAATGGGACAAAGTACGAGCATAAAAGAATATAACGGAGCAAACGAGATGAGAAACATGCAAGGAATGCGATACGACATGAGGAGACAAGTCCCCCCAATTAGGGTGGTTTCCTTAGCCCACTCGGGCTGAACATCCATCAAATATTGCCCGACTCAGACTCACCTTCAACATGCACGGATTCAGAACTCATGCAGAGCCCGTGCAGGGTGTGCTCCTTAGCCCGCGCGGGTGATGTTCCAGCAGCACTTGCCCGATTCGTGCACACCTTCAGCACGCGGGACTCATGCAAGAGTCAAGGAGCCCGCACGGATTGGCCTCCGAACCCGTGTGGGGCATGACGTCAACAACTTCCTTTTAACTTCTCCAACGGAAAATTTGTTTAAAAAAAGACCCCTAATTGAGTCTGGAAGGAAGAAAAAACAGAGGAGAACCCTAGGAGAGGAGATTGGAGCCTATCCATCATCGGAGAGAGCTGTCTTGACTGGAGACACGCAAGGAGTCAGAAATTGATTCAGGATCACACCTTATTTGATATTTCTATGCTACATACTCTAGTTATTTCGTTCTTATTGTTTAGACTCATGACTGAGTAGTAGATTTGTTCTAAGAGAAGAGATTAGCCCATGGTTATCCCGGAACCCTATTTGATTTATTATGAATGCATTTCCCGTTTGTTTATCTATTCTTTGTCTGAGCGTTTATTGTCTTGTGTTTACGAAGACCACTTAGATGCATGTGTACGGATTAGGAGAATTCTATTCCTAAAAATGAGGCTTAGAACAATCGAGATTAGGTCACGAAAATGGGGTAGCAACAGTTGAGGGTTGAATCGGGTGATAGACAAGAAACAGACAAGGCCAACCGAGCATTGATCATCTCGTTTTCGTAAACGATTCTCGCATGATTTTAGAGATGTTTATGATGATAGTTGCGATGTTTACGTGTGATTTTGCATCCATTTTACTTGTTTTCGTGCATGTTATTACAGGTTTTAATGTTTATTTGGTTCGTTTCAGAGCTAAAGAACATAAATGGGACAAAGTACGAGCATAAAAGAATATAACGGAGCAAACGAGATGAGAAACATGCAAGGAATGCGATACGACATGAGGAGACAAGTCCCCCCAATTAGGGTGGTTTCCTTAGCCCACTCGGGCTGAACATCCATCAAATATTGCCCGACTCAGACTCACCTTCAACATGCACGGATTCAGAACTCATGCAGAGCCCGTGCAGGGTGTGCTCCTTAGCCCGCGCGGGTGATGTTCCAGCAGCACTTGCCCGATTCGTGCACACCTTCAGCACGCGGGACTCATGCAAGAGTCAAGGAGCCCGCACGGATTGGCCTCCGAACCCGTGTGGGGCATGACGTCAACAACTTCCTTTTAACTTCTCCAACGGAAAATTTGTTTAAAAAAAGACCCCTAATTGAGTCTGGAAGGAAGAAAAAACAGAGGAGAACCCTAGGAGAGGAGATTGGAGCCTATCCATCATCGGAGAGAGCTGTCTTGACTGGAGACACGCAAGGAGTCAGAAATTGATTCAGGATCACACCTTATTTGATATTTCTATGCTACATACTCTAGTTATTTCGTTCTTATTGTTTAGACTCATGACTGAGTAGTAGATTTGTTCTAAGAGAAGAGATTAGCCCATGGTTATCCCGGAACCCTATTTGATTTATTATGAATGCATTTCCCGTTTGTTTATCTATTCTTTGTCTGAGCGTTTATTGTCTTGTGTTTACGAAGACCACTTAGATGCATGTGTACGGATTAGGAGAATTCTATTCCTAAAAATGAGGCTTAGAACAATCGAGATTAGGTCACGAAAATGGGGTAGCAACAGTTGAGGGTTGAA
Organism: Gynandropsis gynandra; assembly: GCA_036759665.1. Taxonomy (NCBI): domain Eukaryota; kingdom Viridiplantae; phylum Streptophyta; class Magnoliopsida; order Brassicales; family Cleomaceae; genus Gynandropsis; species Gynandropsis gynandra. The sequence goes on from CM071862.1 coordinate 5,344,175, forward strand.
TCGGGTGAATCATGAATCGTAATGGGGTTTAGTTGGGGTGTCAGCCACAAAAGTAGGGGATGACTCAATCGGATCGTCCACCTTAGATAACTACATTAGGATTGTCCTCCTTAGATAACTTGATAGGGAACACATGATTAGATAGATCGAAGATAGGTTTCCGATGCTATACTGTGAAACCGGATCCTAGAACGTTTGTCTCTTTATTAGAAACTCTTAGGTTTTCGTTATTTCATACTTGCATCTCACAACCATCATTTCATCACAGCAAACATTGATTCTAGTTCCATTCTTTGACCGTGTTACATTAGTCCTCATGGGATTGACACCTTAATTACTCCACACCTGTCGTGCACTTGCGGGTTGTTTTAGGTTAACTTGTTTAACTTGACATGCATCAAATTTTTGGCGCCGTTGCCGGGGACTGTTTGTCAAAACGCCTAGGATATAGATCTAGAATCATACTTGTTTTTATTTTCTTTTCGTTTCTTTCTACTAATTCTATTTACTTGTCCTTTGTAGGTGCATGACCCAATCTTACGGCAATTCGAGTTTGCATTTAATTGACCCTGAGATTGAGAGAACGATTAGAAAACGATAAAAGGGCAAGGAAGAAGAAAGAGTAGGCACGACCAATCCACGTGCAATGAACAATTAAAACGAAATATTGGATGGTCACGGACATCCGCAATTACCCGTGGGTAATGTGGCATAGTTACAGCAACCGCTGGCTCTTCTACCACGTCGTCTTCATAATTACGTGGTAACGAACATGAGTAACGTCCAAACTGCAATAAGGACGCCCGTTGTTGCTAGGGAGCAAACCCAGACCAAGCTCGTGATGATCAACATGGTATATAAAAAACAATTCATGGGCGGAAACCACGAAGATCCTCATAACCACTCACGAGACATCCTAGAGCTTTCAAGAACATTTAAAATACATGGGGTCTCGGAGGATGCTATTTTGCTGCATCTCTTTCCTTTCTCAATTGGGGGACGAGCGAAAATGTGGCTACGATTTCTTCCCACTGGTTCGATCACTACATGGGACCAACTATGCACGACATTCCTATCACGATTCTTCCCTCCAAGCATGATTATTTAAATCAGAGGAGAATCCACGATGTTTAGATGCCGAGAGGGAGAAACATTATTTGAAGCATGGGGAAGATTCAAGGACCTTTTGCAAATGTCTCCTCATTACGGTCTAGAGCAGTGATACATGATCCGAACGCTTTACAATGGGATCGCGGATTAGCATAGAACGACATTAGACAATCTGCTCGAGGATCATTCATGGATTTAAGCGTGGAGGAGGCATACGAGCTGGTCGACAAACTTGCCATGAACAACACCATGTGGTCTACACCAAGAAGTATGACAAACAAGACACAAGGTCTTTACGAGGTTAATCAAAGAAGCGCGATGGGCAATGCAACAAATGCCATGTATTGTGCAAATTGTTGAGATACGGATCATATGGCTTACCAATGCACTATGCAAGAAGGCATGGAACAAGTGAACTACGCGCAGCAGCAAGGCAACGCACAATTCGGGAACACCTACAACCTGAATTGGAGGAACCACCCGAATCTCTTGTATCACACGACCCAACCGGTTAAGTATTGAGGTTTCCAACAAAAGCAGCCATACCAGCAATCGCAGCCATTCCATCAAGTCCAGCAATATCCTCAACCTCCTCAAGCTCCTTCGTCATGTCTTGAGGCGGTGATGCTTGAATTTATCAAGGAATAAAGGCAGCAACAATCACTCTAAGCAAAATTCAACGAGGAAATGGGGACTGCGATCAAAGCATGATCCAAAACCGAGAGAGTTCGTGAACGCTATTACCTTGTTCAGCGATGATGAGATTGAGAACCCGCCCTCCAAAGTGCAAAAGAATGTTGCTACAAATTCGGTGGACAAAAGAAAGGGCAAAATCAAGATCATGGAAGGGTTTGAGCCAGATTTGGAAAAGTCGTATGTTGCTCCCACTGGCATACGTATCTGCTATACCATTTTCTGAACGCTTGGTGATCAGCAAGAATCAAGAGAGTGTGAGAAAATTCTTCAATGACCTCAAGAAACTCGGCATCAACAGGTCGTTCGTGGAAGCCCTCCGAAAGATTCCTAATCGAGCAAATTTCCTTAAGGAGATTCTATCCAGGGAGAAGCGCAACAAAGAGAGTGAGAGAGTAGCACTCACTAAGGAATGCAACGCAATTTTGCAAAACAAGCTGCCCCCGAAGTTGAAGGACCCCAGAAGCTTCTCCATCCCATGCACCATAGGAGACATTGATATCGACAAAGCTTTGTGCGATTTAGGAGCAAGCATGAGCCTAATGCCACATTCGGTTTATAAGCGGATAAACTTCGGAGATATCAAACCTTCCAAGATGTATCTATGCTTAGTCGATCGTTCGTTAAGGTATCCGGTGGGAATTGTTGAAAACTTTTCCACCAAGGTAGGTAGTATTTGCCTTCCCATTGATTTAGTTGTACCTGATATTGTGGAAGATGCTAAGGTGCCTATAATTCTTGGTAGACCATTCTTAGCTACTACAGGAGTGATGCGTATTAAAAGTTAAACAAATATTAACTTAAACTACCCGCAAGTGCACGACACGTGTGTAGTACTCTAGTTTTCGATCTTACAGGGACTATGAAAAACTCAAACTACAAATCAAACTTGCAAACGAAAGAAAATTGGTTTTAAGATTGAAATACTAAAAACAAATAAACTAACAAGTTCTTAACAGTGAGACAAACATTCTAGGAATCCGGTTTCACTACAAGACTATCGAAACAGCAAATCAACCTATCTAATCATGCAATCCCAATCAAGTTATCTAAGGCAGACGATCCGAATATGATATCTACCCATCGTCAAGGCATAGACACGTGATCTAGTCAAGTTATCCCCTACTTTCGTGGTTGACACCTTAAGCTAAACCCATAAGTTATGTGATTCATCCGTTTTACCCTCAACCGGTGCTACCCTACTTTCGTGGCCTAACCTCGATTGTTCTAAACCTGATCTTGTAGGACTAGAATTCTCCTTTCGGTCCTTCTCCTAATCCCTAACACATACATCTACTTTGACTTCATAAATACATGTCATTCAAGCACTCAAACAAAGAATAGATAAACGAAAACGAGAAATTGCATCCAAAGATAAATCAAAGTGGTTCCGAGATAGCCAAGGGATAATCCCTTATCCTAGAACAAAACGACTACTCGCTCATGCATTCGTAAACAATCATAATCGAAATAGATAGTTTAAGGAACATGAAAACCTCCAAGACTTTTGCATGGGTCGGGCACACATGGAGCACGATCGAGCAACCTTCATAACATGGAGCACGATCGAGCATGTTGTGGTGCACGATCCGGCTCTTTTGCAACGTTTTACCCCCGATTTGCTTGGGTCGGGCACAAGTGGAGCACGACCGAGCACTCTAGAAACCGTTCTAAAATCATGGTAATGAAGCATACCTGAGCGAGCATGACATGGAGCACGGTCGGCATGACATGGAAAAGTGTCCTATGTCTGTTTTGAGTGAAACAAAGATGGCAACAATTAAAATTTTGAAAACGTCACGGGCAAAGAACAGAGAGGCTTCACTCATCATTCATCATTCAACAATCATTCATTCATCATCCATCATAGGAGAGCCCTCTTGATGATATATTGGATGGTCATGGACAGTCCCAATCACCCATTGGTAATATGGGACAATTACAGCAACAACCATTCGCGTCTCAACCACAAGAACCACAGGCTCCTCCACCACGTCGACTTCATGATTATGTGGTGCCGAACATGAGCAACGTACAAACTACCGTAAGGATATCTATTGTTGCTAGGGAGCAATTCAAGATTAAGCCTGCGATGATCAACATGTTGTATCAAAAGCAATTTATGGTTTAAAATAACGAAAACCCTCATCAGCACCTTAGAGACTTACTAGAGCTTTCAAGCACATTCAAGATACATGGAGTCTCGGAGGATGCAATTTTGTTGCATCTCTTCCCTTTCTCAATTGGGGCACGAACGAAGACTTGGCTGCAATCTCTTCCCTCTGGTTCGATCACTGCTTTGGACCAGCTTTGCACATCATTCCCATCAACGTTCTTTCCTCCGAGCATTACAATTCAAATGAGGGGACAAATCACGATGTTTAGAAGCCGAGAGGGGGAGACATTTTTTGAAGCGTGGGGAAGATTTTAGGATCTTTTGCATATATGCCCACATCACGGTCTAGAGCAGTGGTACGTGATCCAAACCTTCTACAATGGGATCGCGGATGAGCATAAGACGACATTGGATATTTCATACCCTAGACAATGTCCAAGCAATGTCCATACCAATTCCCCTAAGCTTGAGATATCATTAGACTCGTATTCTCGTTCTTATTCTCTTTTTTTCTTTTTTTATATAGATTTGCACTTGGCTTGTAGGACGTCGAAGTCGAAGAGGGATGGCTTTCTACTTAGACCCAGGCTGCCTATGGCACACTCATAAGGTCTTGTAACCTTAGCGGAGTAAAGAGGTGCGTCATTGAAGAACCTTTTTTTTCACCAAAGATTACGCATCAACTCTAACCCTTAGAACGTAGAATAGCGCCTCAACCCACCACTTAGACCTGAATCATCGATCTCGATGTACTCATGTCACTGTAAACCTGAAATAGTTAGAAACTTATCCAATGACAGCGGAGTATAATCGTGTGGAATGTAATGATCAATGAACGATAAAATGTATCAAACAAAGCAAGGGATAAACGGTATACACGGAGATAAGGATACTTCGTGCTGAAACGTAGGAGGTGAATGCAACTATAGATCATGGTTTCAAGCACAACTACTCGACTAATCGGTATCCAAAAGACTTCTTAGCAAACCTAGACTGTTCACGATTCGACAAAGTCGCAAAATAATGACTAAAGCTCGAAAATTCGTACTAGATATCCATCCGTTTATTCCAAAAAAAACAACAAATCAACATCTAATCCTAATCACATGCATGTTACTCGACGAGTACTCCCCCATACTGAATGAAACACCGTTCTATTGTTAAAGACCTAAGAGAAAATTTCGCACACAAAAACACGGGAAAATAAGGATAGAACGTGTGCACCTTGTGTCTCTTGCTGTCCCGAGTTGGTGATACGGCTGGAAGTTGTAAGCGTCTCCTCCTCAAGGATGATATGGACGTCGAAAGACCTATGAAAAAAATCACACAATCCCAATAGAAAATACAACGTAATAGCTCGTTGGGATGGTGACTTGCAGCTTCCTTAGGAGTTCCATGAATTGGGCGAATTGAGCATCATCGTTCTGCTCCCTTTGACGTTGCGGGAAACGTAGGGGTGGTGCCCTTGGCGCAGGTGGCCCGTAAGGTAGCGCCCTCTCCTCTTCCACGCCTTGAGTAATGGTTTGTTCAATTGTATTGCTCTAAGGCTCTCCTCTTGCAGCTGTGGAAGGCATGGTTTGCTCCACCGTATTTCCGCTCCTTAGAAAAATGGCGTTGACTTGCTCCCGGGGGTTCGTCTCGGGTTTCGGAGGGAGCTGTCTGGGCTGCCGGCTAGACCCTTGGGCTAGCTGTGCCATTTGTGTTTTCACGAGCTTTAAGTGTGTTTCGTAACTATCCATTCTCTTATTCATGTCATTCACTTCAGCCTTGAGCTCTCCAAACGTGTAACCTAGGTTTTTCGGTTCTTGCATTATCGATTGGAGCATAGAGAGAATTTTGGAGTCATCTGATGGTTGTGCGCGAGACTGATAGATGTAGTCTTGGCCACTCCCTCTCGGCTGGAAACCTTGGTTTTGGTTTCTTGCCATCATCCGCGGTTGAAAATCCTGCGGGTTTGCCACATTACTTGTATTGCCATAGGACAGGTTGGGATGGCTCTGGATGTAGTTTTGCTGGTAGGCCCGATTACTGACATAATTGACTTCCTGGATTCCCTGACCTATGGATGCATCTTGTCAATCGACATGAAGGCCTGCCGTCATCCTGTATATCTCCCCTACTTGTTGCTTTAGGTCTGTTAATTCCGGGTTGGCAATACCTAACTCGTTTACTGCAGCTTTGGATGAGAAGTCACGGTTGTAATCTCCGACCTTCTTGCCTCCCTCCATTGCCATATTCTCGATCAAATTATCAAGTTGGTGGAAAGTGAGGTTGCTAAAGGAACCACCACCGGCTGCTACGATCATGAAGCGTGTGGTCTCATGGAGACCTTGAATGAAACTCGTGATAAGATACCTCTTGTCCATTCCATGATGCGGACAAATGCGTTGATAATTCTTGAAGCGCTACCATGCATCATGTAGAGTCTCGCCTCTTTCTTGCAGGAATGAATTTATTCGGCTCTTGGCGAGCATCATCCTGTGGTCGGGGAAGAATTGCTGTATGAATCGCTGCTCTAAGTCATCCCACGAAGTAATAGACGCAGTAGGCAAGTTGAGCAACCAACGCTGTGCTGCATCCTTGAGCGAGAATGCGAATGCAGATAAGTATAGATCTTCCCGTGTGACTCCCGTGCCTACTTTAGTGGTGTTGCATAGTATCTTGAAGTCTGTTAGGTGTGAATTCGGATCCTCATTCTCCATTCCTCTGAAAGCGGAATTGTTGAGCATTTGAATGAAAGCGGGTTGTAGCGCAACTTGGTTTTCTATCGGACGAGCCATGCGTGAAAGCGATTGAGTGTGCTTTGGAGCTGTGTAAGCTCCGTAAGTTTCTTCAGCAGCAGCCATTTCGTGCTTATCGGTGTTGCCTTCTCCGCTGGTTCCGCTGGGGCTTTCGCTGTCAATTCCTTCCTCTTCGGAACCGTGTGTCTCTGGGATGCTCTCTTTATCTTCTACGGATTCAGAATCTGCAAGTCTAATTCTCCTCTTTTTGCGCAAGTTTTGTATCATTCTTTCAACCTTGGGATTGTATATGAGTAGCTTTTGCATGGAGCTTCTCATACAATGGTACCTGCACAACAATAAATGAACAACCCAAGTGCAGATCTGATGTTGATAGCAATGACTCGATAAATGGAAAAGAAAAAATGCAGAAAAAATGACTAAGACTCTGGAAAGGACTGAACCTTAATCTAGCAATTCCTAATCTAGGCCGTAATTAGTCCCCGACAACGGAGCCAAAAACATTATGTGGGTAATATCAAGCTATATAAATGCCTAATATCCCCTTACCGCAAGATTACAGATCGGTGTAATAAAAGGGTCGAACTCTGAGGACTAATGCAATCTAAGCTAAGAATACGACTAAACTAAGATGGGTTGAACTGATGATGGTTTGATATGAACTTCTACGGCACTAAATGGAATGATGACATCGATCGAGGAAATGTGGAAGGCTTGATAACTAAGAACAATATGGGTTTCGGGTTATCGGGATTTGCAAGGATGTAACAAACAAAGGATCGTAAACCTATCGAACTATCTTGACAATGGGGAATTCATGCTCTGAAATAAGGAATAAGTTTGCCGAACCTAAACCTCCTAACCATAATTACGTGCAATCCTACCTTCGAACAACGATGTAACAAACAACGGATCATAAACCTATCGAACTATCTTGACAACGGGGAATTCATGCTCTGAAATAAGGAATGATTTTGCCAAACCTAAACCTCCTAACCATAATTACTTGCAATCCTACGTTCTAGCAGCGATTAACTCATGATTACGGTAGCGTTAAGCGCACAATTCTAATTCCCAAGTCGATTAACCGACTGGTCAAATTCTCATTAATCAAATTTAATCTACAATAACCTGATCCAGATTCATAATTTAACCTTCCAGTTAAACACACATTCCTAGAATATTGAGCGGGCAACACTAATATAAAACGTTTACAATGTTGATTGTAAAACCAAACATCAAGAAAGTTTTGATAAATCTAAGCATTAACGCATAATTCAAACATCCATTACAAATCCGATATCCCTAACCCATAGCTGAAAATCTACTCAATCATGGTTTCTACTGAGAAACAAGAGAAATTAACTCGAGACATGATAAAGAATAAGAAATACAATTCATCGATCTTTCCTATCTTGTTACCAAAGTCCTGATTGATGTTTCTCTCCTTCTCCAGCTTCTTTTGAGTTTTTCCTGATGAATTTCAGTCCTTTCCTGGCCCTAGCCATCGCCCTCAATTGCTGGAATTGATCTCCTTTCTCTCTTTTGTCCGTTCAAACACTTCAAAGAAGCTGTTGAGAAAAAGGTGGTCCGTGCGGGTTAGGTGCTCTACCTGATCGGGTATCAATCAACCCGAGCGGGTTAAGGTATCCGCCCGAGCGAGGTCAATGTGATTGACCTACCCGATCGGGTTCTCTTCCGGCCCGAGTCATGTTAATTTTTCTGGAACTTCTGCGGAACTTCAGCCCGAGCGGGCTAAGATTAGAGCGAGCCCGGGTTCGTAATTATCACACAGCACGAGCGGGTAAACATTCAGCCCGGGTTGGGCTGAATCTTCTATCGAGGCCTATGATTGGTGTTTCCTTTGGTTCCATGGCCTGAATTTGCTCCGAGTGATTTGTAGCTTCCAATATCTGCGGTTGAATCCAAGAATTTGCATTCTAAACCTCGGTTAGGCGTTGTCGCCTTAAAACTGGAAAATCAACAAAAAAGGAGTATATAAAGAACGTCCGTGTCATATTTGTAACTCGTGCTATATAATCTATACGAAAATGATGCAAATGTCTGGCCTAAAACTGATACACAGTACGTGTTATCACGCGCCTTCCATTACTAAAAATATTTTTTATATTTCTTGTTTGGACAAGAAACGTTTTTCATTTATAATAAAGGATAACTATTGCTCAATTAACTTCAGCTATATGGTATATGGTGTTATTGATCATCTCGTTTTCATACGTATTTCTTGCACGTTTTAATAGACGTTTTCGATATATATGTGTTGCTTTACGTATGATTCCGTATCCGTTTTACTTGTTTTCGTGTTTTCATGTTCTTACAGGTTTTTACGCGTATTTGGATCATTTTGGAGCTAAAGGAACATGCACGGAGCTAAGGAGCAACTTCGGGGATCATCACGGGACAAACGAGACGAGATTCGGCATGAAGAGCCTCCACCCGGTCGGGCACAATTCATGCACGATCGGGCAAAAGCAATGACTAATTTTATGCACAATTCATGCACGACTCGGGCATGAATATGCCCGACCAATTACCTTATACCCGAGCGGGCGCATACCATGCCCGCTCGGGCACCCCTTGCAGCTACACAACCTGCACATTCTGCCCTAGTCGTACCCGAGCGGGCACAATCAACGCCCGAGCGGGTCGCGGCCCGTAACTGCCTATTAAGTTAAGTAAAATTAACTTAAAACAAAGGGAAGTCGGTGGGGCAATTTGGGCAACATCTAGAGCAACATCATTGGAGCAAGCTTACATTGGACCTTTCATTCAGTTCGTGATTGGAGAAGAATTCTTGCGAGCAGGCAAGTAAGGAGCATTGGAGATCAAACCGACACTTCGGTTTTGCTTGGTTTTCATGTTCCTTAGACTCTCTATTTCGTTTATGTTTGTTTACAGACGCATGAGCGAGTAGTTTGTTTGTTCTAGAAGAAGGGCTATTTTAGAGACCATGAGAATTGAGGTTGAATTCCCTATTAAGGTTGAGTTCTCTACTGATCGTAATGCGTCTAGATGTTTGATTTGCTACATCAGGAGATGAGTACGTTGATTTTCTAGGTAGTGGATTTAGGAGCCGATAGAGTCCCTTCCGGTAATTGATTCTGAGTTCCCTATTGATTAAGTTAATCTGATTTCATGATAAATAGAAACGTCTATTACATGTGCTGGTATTTCTCGAAACCGTTGGTGCTTTATCTTATTGAGTTTATCCCATTAGTTAGTTAGTTTAGTCTTTATTTTGTATTCCAATCACTTGTATTTATACACGTCCTATTCATTGGTTTAATAACTCTATTGTTGCATTGGTTAGTGATGTGTCGGAAACACGAGTTATAAATATTCCTAGACCACTTCACCGTAAGTATACGGATCGTGTAGTACCAGGGTCGATCTCTAGGGACTAAAGCAGCCAAACTAAGAATAAAACTAAACTAAGATAGTTAGAGATAAAAGGGGATGTGATTCTAAATTCCTAAAACTAATCTAAATGGTGACAACGATACTAGGATGGGGATAAAGTCGGATATGACAAACATTACGGGTGTCTGGGATACCGGGAATCGCATGGATGAAACAACAAAGGATCACAGATCTATCAACTATTCTTGACAACGGGAAATTCATGCCCTAAGGTGAGGAGTGATTCTTCCGAGCCTAAACCTCCTAACCATGAATACGTGCAACCCTACCTTCCAGCAGTGATTAACCCGTACCATGGCAGCATTATGAACGCAATCATTATCCCTAAGATGACTAACCGACCGATCAGATTCTCATTAGCCAAGCTTAATCTA
>CM071862.1:5370548-5383652 GCA_036759665.1 Gynandropsis gynandra
GCCTTAGATAGCTTTAACTGGGATTGCATGATAGATAGATTAATTGTCGGTTTCGGTAGTCTTGTGGTGAAACTGGATTCCTAGGACGTTTGTCTTATCGTTAGAACCCAAGTCTTTTATTTACTTTCAGTATTTCATTCTTCATCCATATTCGTTCGTTAGCAAGTTTGATTCCTAGTTCGAGTTTAGATAGTGTTGCGTAGTCTCTGTGGGATCAACACCCAAAACACTACACACGTGTCGTGCACTTGCGGGTAGTTTAGGTTATTTTATTTAACTCTGATACGCATCAGTTATGCACTTGATTAATGGTATTATATTCTAAAATTTGATATGCTTGTCAATAACGGAAATGCTAAAAGGATTAAGCTAAATGATTTTAATCCTACATATATCTGGCACTACCGCGTGGGTCGTATAAACGAGTGTCGCATCTCCAAACTCCATAAAAATGGAATGTTGAATTCATTTGATTTTGAATCAATTGAAACATGTGAATCTTGGTTAATGGGAAAGATGACTAAGGCCCCTTCTAAGGGACATAGCAAAACACATGTGTTGTGTTAGGTCTCATACATACAGATGTATGTGGACCTTTTAATACACAAGCTATGTGTTAGGTCTCATACATATAGATGTATGTGGACCTTTTAATACACAAGCTTTAGGTGGGTATTTTTACTTTATTACCTTATTGATGATTTCAGTAGGTAAGGATATGTGTATCTTATGAAATACACGTAAGAATCCTTTGAAAATTTCAAATTCAAAGATGAAGTAGAAAACCAACTTGACAGAATATAAAATAACTTTGATCAGATCTAGGTGGTGAATATTTAAGCCAAGAGTTTGATAATTATCTGAAGGATAAAGGGATTGTTTTAAAACTCACTCCGCCAGCTACACCAAAACTAAATGGTGTTTTCTTAAAGAAAAAATCAAACTCTGTTAGGCATGGTTCGGTCAATGTTGAGTCAAGCATTTCTTCCAAATTCTTTATAGGGCCATGCATTAGAAATAACTACTTTCATATTAAACTGTGTTTCATCTAAATCAGTTGAGAAGAGACCATATGAGATATGGAGCAGGAAACTTCCGAGTATGTCATTATCGTGGATTTGGGGTTGTGAAGCTTACATTAGACATCAAGTCTCCAAATATTTGAACCCTAAATCTGATAAATGTATTTTCATGGGGTATCCTGATAAGAACCCAATCCTTTAGCTTGTCCAAAGAAGTCAATGTAAGATGTTATCTAACTCGTCCAAGGATGGATACCAAACATCCAAGCAAGAAGAAAGATTTAAGAAGAATAAGAAGAAGAAAAGAACAAATGCTAAAGACTGGATCGGCCAAAGCAAGAACCCATGTTCTTGAAGTTCTTGTAGTTATTCTTGAGTCTTGTGTTTGTTTGACTATATAAAGCCTAGGACCGTCCACTTTTGGATATCAATCAATAAATCATTCAAATTATATTCAAAAGAATATATAAACTTAGCCATTGGAGATTGGTGATCTCGAATACATCATAAGAGGTTAGAGTGTTATCAATACGGTATCAAGCATATCAAATTGGTTTGGGAATCTATCAAAATGGTATCAGAGCCTAAGACTACAGAGATAACTCGAAGACGAGAAGTGGCTGCAAGAACAACTGTAGAAGAAGATGGGACCACGCCGATGTTCATATCCAAAGAGAAATTCACAACCTTGCTCAATGAGATGGCATCAGTGAAGCAAGCATTGGAGGTTATCTCAGAACATTCCTTGAGAATTGACGTGAAGAAGGACAAGGTAGTCGAGGTCACATTCAAGAACGAAGATGGTCGAACATATTTCAACACACAATCAAAAAATCCGAGATTCCAATGTTCTCTGGTGAATATTCGAGTGATTGGGTTTATTGTGCAAAAAAATTCTTTGGGTTCAATAACACTCAAGAATGGGAAAAGGTAGACATAGTCTTGTCTCACATGGACGGGAAAGCTCTCACTTGGTTAAGATGGATTCAAGAACGAATTGTCTTGCGAGGTTCGGCTGGCTTTAAGCACAAAATCTGGAAAATGTTTAGATGCATGGTTGATGGTTCAGTTCTAAGGCAAATGATGAGGATGACAGGTGTGTTCCAAGTTAAACAAATTAACCTAAATTAGGCGCAAGTGCACGAGCCGTGTGTAGTACTCTAGGTGTCAATCCCATAGGGACTATGTAACACGAAGATTAGGACAATGGTATGGAGATCGCTTGGAAGTTGTCTAGGGGAATGAAATAAACTTAGGTCATTGGTAGGATTGCATGGCTCGTGACTTTCGGTTGATAGAAGTCTGAACTAGGTACGCTTAGGCTTGCGTTCATGTGACACGTTGTTTTGCATGATGGCTAATCCTTCGAGGTATTTGTGCTAGTGTCCATTGTTGTTTAGCTCTTCTTGGACTCGACTCTAGATTTGCTCGAGGACGAGCAAAGTTTAAGTCTGGGAGAGTTTGATAACACGTAATCCGTCGTAGTATTTACATGATTCTTAGGTTTAGTTTTGATTAGATTTCTTAGATTTTACCGATTTATGGAGTTTTATGAGGACTTCATCTATATTTCGTGTTTTGTATAAGAAACGAAGACATGAAGCGAAACACGAGTGATTACGACAATTCAACCCTGAAAACGTGATTGAATGACAAGGTACAACATGTGCAAGGCCACGGATTGAAAGCGAACACTCAAACACCGAGCGAAAGGAGCAGAAACAGCAAAATAGGTGCTGCATGTTCGGGCATAGAGAGGACCCGCTCGGGCACAAGTTGTGAAATTGAGGCTGAAAATCCCCGTAGCCATACACGACTTGGGCACATGAAGAACACACTCGGGCAAGTATGCTCTCTCGGGCTGCAAAAGGGTGCCCGCTCGGGCTCCAATTGGCACTGAAATTCGCCGTGACCAAGCCTGACTCGGGCTGGTAAAGCACACGCACGGGCATGGGTGCCCGCTCGGGCTGTCATTGGTGCACGATCGGGTGGAGGTTCTGCACGACCGGGCTGCTCTTGTGCCCGCGCCGCCCGCCAAACCGGAACTAACTCCTTTGAAGGTTTGAACGGGCAATTAATGAGAAAAGAAGCCTTCTAGGGCTAGGATACGAACCAGACGCGAAAGGGAACATTCAGAGACATTGAGAGACATTGAGAAAGGAAGAGAAAGACGGAACGAAGTATCGGGAGCATGGAGGAACTATTGAAGACATCGGTATACGAATTGAGAGAGATCTCATTCTCTATCAATGTCAAATTTAGTTATCTTTTACGTTTCTTTTGCTGTGTTCATGTCTGAGTAGATCTACAGCCATGGGTTAGAGAGTTTTGCCAATATGTAACGAAGTCTTGTTCTTAATGCTTGGTGGTACTTAATTCTTTTATTCTTGAACGCCACTTGAATGAATGAATTCAGTATTTGACTGTTTTCAGATTGATTGGTTGTTTTTAATGCTTTCATTCCTGTACGCCACTCGAATGGATGATTATAGAAGTCTAATGAATCTACACCAGGGGATTAGACTTTGGAATCTAGCCATGATTTAGGATTTAATCGGTTTAGAATCTACGCCAGGTCGATCGATTGAATCTAGGGATTAGGATAGCAGTCTTAATGCGTCTAGTAGGTGAGATACGCAATCGGGAGATTGGTATACGCATGCTAGATAGTGGACAAGTCTACGCCAGTCAGTTCCTATATTAGAGCTTGAATTCCCTGAACTCGTGATAGTATCTAAGACCAATGATCTTGTTAGAACTTCGTTGCATCGTTGAGCAACTCTCGATACCTATGGTGCTTAGTCATTGAGTTTATTTCGTTAAGTAGTTTAATTTAGTTGCATTTGCATTCCCAACACTTATTGATTTCACACGTCTTATCCATTAGTCTAATAACTTTAGAGTTGCATTAATTCCTTGTGTTCGACCCTGGTACTATACGATCTGTATTCTTGCGGAAGCGTTAGTCTAGGTATATTATTACTTGAGATTAACCCACATCAATAGATACGTACGAGATAGACACGCACGAGATAAACACCTAAACGTACGAAATGTATATATATTTTTTATTTTTTTTGTAACGTTCAACCAAGCTATGACCGAAAAGATCAAAACCGAATTGAACTAACCTTTTCGCTAGAACGAGCTCTGATACCACTTGACGCGATCCCGACTGGAACGACACTTCTAGACGAGGTTAGAAATGGATAGGCCTTGCTGCAATGGGTTGCACAAGGGATGTGGAGCGACTGGTCATACGAGAGTTGCGGAATAGCTCTCGATTCACCGGTTTGTCTTTGAAGGATGTTACGCACCAACGAAGAACAAACAAGACGTTGGATATTACACACCAACGGATTGCTGGATATTACACACCAACACAAGAATTCATAAAGGAAATTCAAGATAAAATTCAAAGATTCAAAGTTGATTGTTCACAGGAGGGGTGGTCGGCCATATACATAAACCAAGGCCATGCAAATGTAAATGCAACATTAAATGAAGGTCTCCATGCAAGACCACTATTAAATGCATTGAAAACACAAAAGAACATTAAGACAAGCTTGTAAATCGTGCATGTTGGAATGCAAACTCGTCTTGGAACCCTCGGGTTATTAATTAGGTTGCCGGAAAAAGTGAGACGCGGCCTCGTTAAAAACCCGTCGTCAGAAAAACCCCGTGGGACAAAACCGACGAAGGGAAAAGAGTACACGCGGGTCACTTACCTAATTAAAAACCGTTGCAGGGCGGGCTTCGGCTTGGATAACGTTTCTTAGGATCGTGACTTCACGTGGACTTGAATAATCTTCGTGAACATGGACGGCTGCGAGAATTCCGATAATTGCATCCATCAGCTTCGCAGCCTTGGCTCGGGTCACGGGGCCAACTAGTAGGATCAACGCCTCTTCCTCCTTAGCCCTAGCTCAGGTCAGGGGACCAACGTCTTTCGATCTGGTCGCATCTCGGGTCGCGCTAGCAGCGTCTTCTTCCGCATTGGAGGTCACATCCTCTTCTGCATTGTTGGTCGCATCCTCGACGTCCTCCGGGATCATATCAGATGTTGGTTCGGATCTTCCGTAGATCATCCCCTAAATGGAGATTACTCAACATTTGAATGAAGGCTGGCTGTAACTCAAATCTGTTCCGGTCTATCTCGAGCCTTCGAATGCAGGAGAGAAGCTGTGTGTGTTTAGGCGCTTTGTACGCCCCGTAAGTTTCCGGTGCTTCTTCCTGAGCCATCTCTTCTTCACTAGATATATCCGTTTCTTGGTCACTTGTCGTTTCCTCAATATTCTCGGAACCACTACGCCTCGCTTTTTGCTGTTTCTTTAACACTCGCGTAGTCTTGTCAATATCGGGGTCAAAGAGGAGTTCTTTGCCTCCCGAACTCCTAGACCTATACCGAATGATTTGCACGTAGGAAACCAACAAACAAATGCTTAGCTTCGAAAAGATGCAATCGACTCAAAATAAAAGAAAAATGCAGAAAAAAAAATAAACAATCTCGTTCTTAATTGGGAGAATTTCCACTTAATGGTGAAGGAAGGGATTGTTCTAGGACACATGATCTCATCGAGAGACATAGAAGTGGACAAGCCCAAAATCGAGGTAATAAAAACACTTCCTCCATCAGTTTCATTTAAAGAGATTTGTAGTTTTCTAGGGCATGCATGTTTCTATCGGAGGTTCATCAAAGATTTATCCAAGATCACAAAACCGTTGATGGAGTTGCTGGCCAAGGATGCTACATTCGAATTCTCCAAAGAATGTCACGACACCTTCAACACAATCAAGGAGCATTGGTTTCAGCACCTATCATTCAATTGCCGGATTGTAGCCTACCATTCGAGATCATGTGTGACGCTAGTGACTACGCGGTTGAGGCTTATTTAGGAAAGCTGAGAGACAAGGATTCTCATGTCATCTCCTACGCTAGCAAGACCCTAGACGATACTCAAATCAACTATGCCACAATCGAGAAAGAGATCCTTGGCATCATCTTCCCATTTGACAAGTTCAAATCAAATCTAGTTGGCTCGAAGGTAATCATCTACATGGACCACGTTGCACTCAAGTACCTCCTAGGGAAGAAGGACGTGAACCAACACCTTATCCGATGGATCCTCCTCTTGCAAGAGTTTTATCTCGAAATTAGAGATAGGAAAGGGTCAGAAAATGTCGTTGCAGATCACCTCTCTCACATCATCTTGGAAGACAAGAAGCCCATCGACGACTCCTTGAGAGACAACATCATATGTGAATTTACTTTAGGTAACCCCGCTCCTTGGTATGCTGATTTTGTTAATTTTGTTATGAGCAGTATACTATGCCTCGAGCTGTCTTTTCATGTGCACTTCACGGACATAAAACATTACTATTGGGACGATCCAATCCTCTACAGGAGATGTGCGGACGGGGTCATTAGGAGATGCATCCCCGAGGAAGAGGTAGAGAGCATTTTTTTTCCATTGTCATGGAACGGATTATGGAGGCCACTTAAACAAGTCTAAAACCGCTTCAAAAGTGTTACAAGCTGGTTTTTATTGGCCAAACCACTTCAAATATGCCCACATGTACGTTTCCTCTTGTGATAGATGTCAAAGAAAGGGAATTATAGGTAAAAGGAACAAGATGCCACAGAACTACATCCTTGGGGTAATCAATATATCTTGGTAGGTGTATAATATGTGTTTAAATGGGTAGAAGCCATAGCTAAGCCGACTAATGACTTTAGGGTAGTTATGAAATTCTTTAAGAAAATCACCTCCCTCGTTTTGGTGTTCCTAGAGTAGCCATTAGTGATGGAGGCTAACATTTTATTGGTAGACAATTTGAGGCCCTCGTTAAGAAGTATGGCATGAAGCATAGGGTAGCTACACCGTACCACCCATAAACTACCGTGTCTAGGTCCCGTAGACATTGGTCTATGAAATTAGATGATGTGTAATGGGTCTATAGGACTGCATTTAAGACTCCCATTGGAATGACTCCTATTCAACTTGTTTATGGCAGTTCTTGCCACCTCCCCGTCGAGCTAGAGTACTGCACCTATTGGGCGGCAAACCTCCTTAACTTTGATCTTAATAGTGTAGGTGAAAAACGACTTTTGCAGCTGAATGAGCTAGATGAGCTTCGCCTTGACGTATATGTGATTTCTAATATTTACAAGGAGCATGCTAAGAGATGGCACGTGATCGTCTCGTTTTAATATGTATTTCTCGCATGATTTTAGAGATGTTTATGGTGATAGGTGTGATGTTTACATGTGATTTTGTATATGTTTCACTCGTTTTTGTGTTTTCATGTTCTTACAAGTTATAATGCATATTTGGTTTCTTTTGGAGCTAAAGAATGTACACGGGACAAAGTATTAGACTTGAGGATCATAACGGAACAAAGGGGACGAGAAACAACATGGGTCGGGGAGGACTTCAGCCCGCACGGACCTTGAAGCACCATCACAGCCCACGCGGGGCACTCAACATAGCCCGTGCGGGGCACTCAACATGGCCCGCACGGGGCACTCAACGTAGCCCGAGCGGGGCACATTCCTTACCCGTGGCGGGGCCATTGGTCCAGCACGTCCAGCAGCTTCAGCACGGGTTGGGCAAGCCTTCAGCACGCGCGCGTGAAGTTTCGCCAAGGGAGCCCGTGCAGAGCGCGCTCTCCAGCCCGTGCAGGTCGCGTCCATCACCTACAGAAACAAGAAAAGGAAACTCGGCCAAAGAGGAAAAGAAAGTGGTTAGTTGCCTACACAAAAAGGAAACATTGTTAGAGAAGAGGAATGAGAGTTATATAACTGGAAAATAGAAAGAAAACATGCCACTTAATCAAGAATAGAAACTAATGCAAAGAATAATGGAAAACACACGTAAAAGTAAAACTGCAGTTGCTGCAACGAGGAGAAAGGAAGTGAACGGCCAAAGAGGAAAAGGGGGAGAAAAGCAAAGAAAGAAAAGAGGAAAGAGAAGGAGGAGAGCTGAGGATTCGTTCACTTCAGTTTCAGAAGGAAGAACACACACGTTAGAGAGGGAGAGTAGAGAGGAGAGCTGTTCATGAGTTCTTGCGGAGGAGACATTTAATAAGCATTGAAGCTCAGTTGAGGACTTCGGTTTTAGTTGGTTTTGATGTTCTTTAGACTATAGACCCGTATGTTGTTTGTTTACGAACTCATGAGCGAGTAGTCGTTTTGTTCTAGGAGAAGGGAATAGCCCATGGCTATCCTGGAACCACTTTTGATTTATCTTTGAATGCAATTTCCCGTTTCCGTTTATCTATTCTTTGGCTGAGTACTTCATTGACTTGTATTTTCGATGGCAACGTAGATGTTTTAGGAACTTAGGAGAAGGACTGAAAGGAGAATTCTAATTTCGGATAATCAAGTTTAGAACAACCGAGGTTAGGATAACTTGACTAGATAACGTGTCTATGCCTTGAGAGAGGGTAGATATAATATTAGGATCGTCTGCCTTAGATAACTTATCGGGATTGCATGATTAGATAGGTTGATTGTTGGTTTCGATAGTCTTGTGGTGAAACCGAATTCCTAGAACGTTTGTCTCACTGTTAAGAACTCGTTGGTTTTAGTTATTTCAATCTTAAAACCAATACTTCGTTGTTTGCAAGTTTGATTCATAGTTTGAATTTAGTTTGTGTTGCGTAGTCCCTGTGGGATCGACACCTAGAGTATTACACACGTGTTGTGCACTTGCGAGTAGTTTAGGTTAATAATTGTTTAACTTTGAATCACATCAGCACAACAAGAAAATCCTCCCTCATGACTTTCAGCCAGGTGACTTGGCTCTACTTTTTTACTCTCGTATTAAGCTTTTCCCAGGCAAACTACGGTCCTGTTGGTCTGGTCTTTTTCAGGTACGAGAGGTATTCCCGCATGGAGCAGTGGAACTTTGGAGTGAGACGAGTAGAACGCTCAAACCTAATGGACAGTGGTCAAAGCTCTACCAAGCCGCTCAACCGATCAAAAGCGGAAACTCCATTTCCCTATTCGATCCACCCGTCACAAACGCATGAGGCATGGAGACGTCAAGCTTAACGACGTTAAATAAGCGCTTTCTGGGAGGGAGCCTAGCATTTTGTTTTCTCTTTTTCGTAGTTTTTTAATTTAAGACTTGATTTATCTAAAACAAAAAAATTACAAACGTGACTTCACTTCTTTTACCATCCACCAGAGCTTCAGGCCGAGGATGTCGTTCAATTCAAGTCTAGGGGAGCAACTCAAGTCTTTCAGATGACTTCGTTCCATTTTCTTTTACTTTTCTATTTGATTTTGTAGTTCGTAGCTTAGTTTCAGTTTGATTTTCGTTTTCATGAGTCAGAGTCATCCCAGGCACTTGTCCGGTGCCAGTATTTGTGATAAACCCTGAACCTAGGATGCTTAAGAAGCTGGCCTTTTCTATGATATCTTGTATGTTTGAGCTTAGGGTTTTCCTTTTTTTAGAGCTTATTAGTCGGTTGAAAAGAGAATCGGTCGTAATTCTTTGGGAATCCTAGTGTTGCTTGTGGGAGGTTTAGATGAGGCTACTAGGCTAGTTTCTTCTTATTCTCTCTATCCAGATGATTATACTTCATGTATATGATGTTTTACTTCTTTTTCACAAGGATAATTCGATCATATGAAAATGAGCTAGATTTTGTAGAATAAGAGCGCACACTAACATTTTGCTATTGATACAATAATGCCTAAATAAATGATCTAAAATCAATATGAGTGCATCGACCTTGATTCTTTTTTATGGTTCGGGTCTAAGTGGTGGGTTGGAGATCATCTTTCTACGTCCTAAGGGCAAGGCACAATAAAAACGCCATCTACTCTGCTGCACTTTTAAACGAGATGCAAGAGTATACCGTCATCGATAGCCTAGATCTAAGTAGAGGCTGGATCCCTTCAGATCCGACATCCTAGAAACCTAGTGTCTGCATAACATAAAAAAAGAAAAAAGTAAACAAAAGAAAAAAAATAGAATAAAGAAATAAGAAGCTCATAAATGAAACAGGTATCATCTTTTGTTCTATGTTCAACATTTGTCTGAAGTCTCATTTGGTGGAGAAAGTTATGGTTTCTTGCTTTGTTTGTCTTTAATTTGCTTTCCCATAGGTAGCCATGGTGAACCTAGGATGAAGACTGAAAAATTACTAGGTTAAATTTGCTCTTAACTTGCTAGTTGATCGATTAGGTTTGCTTTAGCGGTGTTTCTAGGAGAATAGGGAAATCTACGTTTTTATATCTCCCACGTGTTCCACATTTATGTTTGCTTAGGGACAAGCAAACATTCACATTTGGAGATTTTGGTCATCTCGTTTTCGTACACGTTTCTCGCATGATTTTAGAGATGTTTATGATGATAGTTGCGATGTTTAGGTGTGCTTTTGTATCCGTTTTATTTTTTTTTTTGTGTTTACATGTTCTTACAGGTTTTACAGCATATTTGGTTCTTTTCGGGGCTAAATAACATACACGGAAAAAATTACGAGCATCGGAGATAACAACGGAAAAAACGAGGCGAGAAACGGAAAAGAAATGGGCAAGACGTGAACTTGGCCAGGCATAGACATGCACGGCCGGACATGATGAACTGCACGATCGGGCGGTAACTAAATGGATTTTGCCACGAGAGTGATGCACAGCCCGGGCACATGTAATGCATGGTCAGGCACTCCTCTTGGAAGAATGCATGGTCGGACAAGACTTCACGCACGGTCGGGCTCGACATCACCAAACATCCTCAGAGTTTTGCATAGCCCGGCGTTTACACAGCACGGTCAAGTACTTGTTTTGAAGGGAGCACGGTGGGGCTCACCATCATCATGACCGGGCACATCATCAAGCCCAAGCGATCATTCATGTTGAAGATCATGCACGACCGGGCTGCACATGATGCACGGTCGGACACCCAACCCAAGGAGGCAAAAATAATACACAAAACGCCGCTTGAAGGAAAAGGAAACCGATCTAGAAAAAAAGAAAAGATGCATGCCCAACTAGGCTGCATACCATGCACGGTCGGGCATGACCTTGAAACTTTCCTTCTTCAGTTTTGAGTGGATTTTTGCACGTGAGTGGTTGGACTTTTAAGTTACAGAACGTCAAGAACAGAGATTAGACATTATTCATCAATTTACATAGCATTCTTGGCAAGAGACACACAAGGAGACTGGAGGATTGAATCGAGACTATGTTTCATTTGATTTCTATGCTCCTTAGACTATCTATTTCATTTATGTTGTTTGGTTTTGAACTCATGACTGAGAAGTTGTTTTGTTCTAGGAGAAGGGATTAGCCCATGGCTATCCCAGAACCTATTTCGATTTATCTGTGAATGCAATTTCTCGTTTTGTTTATCTATTCTTTGTATGAGTATTGAATCGTCTTGTATTTACAAAGACCAAGTAGATGCATGTGTTAGGGAATTTGGAGAAGGACCGAAAAGGGAATTTTAATCCTAGATTATCAGGCTTAGAATAACCAAGACTAGGTCACGAAAGTAGAGTAGTAACGGTTGAGGGTTAATCGGATGAATCATAGAACATATAGGTTTAGTTTAGGGTATCAGCCACGAAAGTAGGGGATAACTTGATTAGATCACGTTTCTATGCCTTGGGAGAGGGTAGGAATCACATTAGGATCGTCCTCCATAGATATCTTAATTGGGAATGCATGATTAGATGATTGATTGTTGATTTCGGAAGCCTTGTGGTGAAACCGTATCCTAGAACATTTGTTTCATTTTCAAGAACTTATTAGTTTATTGCTTTCCGTTATTTCATCTTTAAACCAATATTCGTTCTTAGCAAGTTTGATTTCTTAGAGTCATTCTTGTTTTATTTTTTTATTTTCTTTTTTTAGTTCTTTCTACCTAATCCCTCGTACTTATTCTTTGTTGGTGTATGACCAGATCTCAAGGTACTTCGAGCCTATTTCAGATCGACCCCGAGATCGAGAGAACTTACAGAAAGTTGAAAAAGGGCAAGGAAGAAGGAAAAGCAAAGCTGAACGATCCACGAGAGATGGATAACCAAAAAAATATGTTGGATGGTCAAGGATAGCCTCAATTACCCATCGGTAATATGGGACAGTTACAGCACCAACCACAGGCTCCTCCACCACGTCGCCTTCGAGATTACGTGGTACCGAACATGAACAACGTCCAAACTGCCATAAGGATGCCTTCTATTGCTAGAGAGCAATTTGATATCAAGTCTACGATGATTAACATGCTTTATCAAAAGCAATTTATGGGTGGAAATCACGAAGATCCCCATCAGCACCTTAAAGACTTTCTAGAGCTTTCTAGAACGTTCAAGATACATGGAGTCTCAGAGGATGCGATTTTGTTGCATCTTTTCCCCTTCTCAATTGCGGTTGGCTGCAATCTCTTCCTGCTAGTTCTATCACTACTTGGGACCAGCTCTGCACATCATTCCTATCACGGTTCTTCCGTCCCAACAAGACGATTCAAATGGGGGGTGAAATCATGATGTTTAGATGCAGAGAGGGGGAAACATTGTTTGAAGTGTGGGGAAGGTTTAAGGATCTTTTGCATATGTGCCCACATCATGGTCTAGAGCAGTGGTACGTGATCCAAACTTTCTACAATGGGATCGCGGATGAGCATAGAATGATGTTGGATAACGCTGCTAGAGGATCATTCATGGGTCTAAGTGTTGAGGAGGCATACGAGCTGATCGATAATCTTGCCATGAACTAAACCATGTGGTCCACTCCGAGGAGTATGCAAAACAAGACTAGAGGTCTATACGAGGTAAACCAGAGTAGAGCGATGGGCAATGCAGCGAATGCTATGTACTGTGTGACCTGCAGAGATACGGAACATGTAGCTTAACAATGCATTGTGCAATCAGATATGAAACAAATGAATTACGCCCAGAGAAGCAAAGAAACACGCAATTTGGGAACACCTACAACCCGAATTGGAGGAACCATTCCAACTTCTCGCACCGAACGAATCAACCGGTTAAGTACTCGGGATTTTAGCAAAAGCCACAACCGTACCAGCAAGATACCCAGCAATTCCCGCAAGTTCAGCACGCTCCTCAACCT
>CM071862.1:5383707-5403899 GCA_036759665.1 Gynandropsis gynandra
CAAGATCCCCAGCAATTCCCGCAAGTTCAGCAGGCTCCTCAACCTCCTCAAGCTCCATCATCAAGCCTCGAGGCGGTGATTCTTGAATTCATCAAGGAGCAAAGGCAGCAACAATCAACTCAAGCCAAGTTCAATGCAGATTTGGGGGAAGCGATTAATGAGCTCGAAACTCGAATGGAATCCTTGAGCACACATGTGAAGATCCTTGAGAATTCCATAGCTCAACAGGTTGCCTCATCCTCTCGAAAGCCCAGAGCACTCCCTGGGAAAATCGATCTAAACCCGAGAGAGTACGTGAATGCTATTACCATGTGCAGCGAGGATGTGACTGAGAACCCGCTCTCCAAAGAGCAAGAGAAATTTGGTGGAAAGTTTGTGGATAAAGGAAAAGGCATCGTCGCGATCATTGAAGGGATTGAACCAGATTTTGAAAATCCATATGTTGCTCCACCGGCGTACAAACCTCCTATACCGTTTCCTCAACGGTTGTAAGCAATAAGAATGAAGAGAGAGTAAACAGATTTCTAGAGGTCCTCAAGAAGCTCCACATCAACATCCCATTCGTGGAAACCCTCCAACAAATGCCTAATCATGCCAAGTTCCTCAAGGAGGTTATTTCAAACAAGAGGCGTATCGAAGAGAGTGAGATCGTAGCACTCGCTGAGGAATGCAACACCATTCTCCAAAACAAGCTACCCCTGAAGTTGAAGGACCCCGAAAGCTTCTCTATCCCATGCATTATAGGGGACATCGATATTGACAAGGCCTTGTGCGATTTAGGAGCAAGCGTGAGCCTCATGCCACATTCGGTTTATAAGCAGATGAACTTCGGAGAACTAAAGCCTACCAAGATATCTCTAACTCTCGCGGATCATTCGGTAAGATATCTGGAGGGTATTGTTGAAAATATCCCCACCAAGGTAGGTAGTTTTTGCATTCCCGCTCGTTTTGTTGTACTTGACATAGAAGAAGATGCTAGGGTGCTCATTATTCTTGGTAGACCTTTCTTAGTTATTGCAGGTATCATGATAGATGTACAACAAGGAAAGATCTCTCTACGTGTCGGAGATGAGAAGATTGAGTTCAGCTTGTACAGCTCCACGTACGGCCCTTCCTTTAAATCATCTTGCTTTAGAGTTAACTTGTTGGAAGACTCGTCGAATGACACACTTGATCAGGTAAGTATCTCTGACCCTCTTGAGAGATGCTTGAAGAAGGTTTGCAGGAACACAAGACTCACGGACAAAGAAGCCGAGCTCTACAAAAAATTCATGAGTACCATTGAGGCACTACAAGACGCCCCACACGAGGAGACGTCGCGCGAAACACATACTGATTTCGCAGTGGAGAAAGCATCTAGACTTGAGCTCGAACCTCTTCCTTATTCTCTTTGGTGTGAGACGCAAAAGCCACCCACTCGTCTAAGGAAGTGCAGGAGGGTAATCCCTTCATTATGTATGCACGGAATTTCTATGGAAGACAACCACAAACCTTCCACCAAAGCTCAAAGGAGGCTGAACCAAAATTGGAAAGAGGAAATGGAAAAAGAGACCCTAAAAATTTTGGATGTAGATATCATTTATCCTACCTCATGTAGTGAATGGGTTAGCCCATGCATGTCGTGCCAAAGAAAGGAGCAATAATAGTAGTGCACAATGCGAAAGACGACTGCGCGAAGGGATGGCACAACAAGAAGATCTTCCCCCATGACTTTCAGCCAGGTGACTTGCTTCTACTTTTTATCTCTCATCCTAAGCTTTTCTTGGGAAAACTATGTTCCCGTTGGTCTGGTCCTTTTCAGATACGAGAGGTATTCATGCATGGAGTAGTAGAACTTTGGAGCGAGACGAGCGAAACTTTCAAAGCCAATGGGCAATGTCTAAAGCTCTACCAAGCCATTCAACCGATCGAAAGTGGAAACTCCATCTCCCTATTTAATCCACCCATCTCGAACACATGAGCCATGGAGACATCAAGCTTAACGACGTTAAACAAGCGCTTTTTGGGAGGCAACCCAGCATTTTGTTTTCTCTTTTCCGTAGTTGTTTAGTTTCGAACTTGATTTATCTATAAAAAACTATAACTCTGACTTCACTTCTCTTACCCTCCATCGGAGCTTCACGTCGAGGACGCCGTTCAATTCAAGTCTGGGGGGCAGCTCACTTTTGTCAGGTGATTTCGTTTCATTTTCTTTTTTTCTCTTTGATTTCGTAGTTTTTAGTTTAGTTTTAGATTATTTTGGTTTTTATGAGTCAGAGTTGTCCCAGGCACTTATCCATTGCCACATTTTGAGATCAACCCTGAACATAGGCTGATTAAGAAGCTGGCCTTTTCTATGATATCTTTCATGTTTGATCTTAGGTTTTTCCTTAGCGTTAGAGCTTATTAGTCGGTTGAAAAGCGAATAGGTCGTAATTCTTTGGGAATCCTAGTGTTTCTTATAGGAGGTTTAGATGAGGCTGCTAGACTAGTTTATTGTTTATTCTCTTCATGCAGATGATTATACTTCATGTAGACGATGCTTTACTTTTTTTCACGAGGATAATTCGATCATATGAAAATGAGCTTGTTTTGCAAAATAAGAGAACACGCTAGCACTTCATTGTCGAGAGTAATAATGCCTAAAATCATGATCTAAAATTGATATGAGTGCATAATTTTGCGATGGTTCGGGTCTAAGTGGTGGGTTGGTGATCATCTTTCTACGTCCTAAGGGCAAGGCACAAAAAAAACGCCAAATATTCCAATGCACTCTTGAACGATATGCAAGAGTATACCGTCATCGGTACCCTGGGTCTAAGTAGAGGTTGGATCCCTTCAAATCCAATGTCCTAGAAGCCTAGTGTGACCGCATAACATAAAAAACAAAGAAAAACCGAATAAAGAAATTAAGAAGCTCGTAAATGAAACAAGTATCCTTTTTTGTTCTATGTTTAGCATTTGTGTGAAGTCTCGTTTGGTAGAGAGAGTTGTGGTCTCTTGCTTAGTTTGTCTTTGATTTGCTTTCCCATAGGTAGCCATGGTGAACCTAGGATGAAAACTGAAAAATTACTAGGCCGAATTTGCTCTAAACTTGCTAGTTGATCGATTAGGTTCACTTTAGCGGTACTTCTAGGAGAAAGGGGAATTCTCGTTTTTGTATCTCCCACGTGTTCCACATTTACGTTTGCTTAGGGACAAGAAAAAATTCAATTTTGGGGGATTTTGATCATCTCGTTTTCGTACACGTTTCTCGCATGATGTTAGAGATGTTTATATGATAGTTGCGATGTTTACATCTGATTTTGTATCTGTTTTACTTGTTTTCGTGCTTTCATGTTCGTATAGGTTTTAATGCATATTTGGTTCATTTTGGAGCTAAAAAACATACATGGGACAAAGTACGAGCATCGGAGATCACAACGGAGCAAATGGGACCAGAAACGGACAAGGAATGGGCAAGATATGAACTTGGCCGGGCATAGGCACGCACGATCGGGCATGATGAACCGCATGACCGGGCGGTAATTGGATGGATTTTGCCCCGAGAGTGATGCACGGCCTAGGCACACATAGAGAACGGTTGGACAATCCTTTTGGAAGAGTGCACGGTCGGACATGACACAATGCACGGTCAGGCTACAATTCACCAAACAACCCCGAGAATTTTGCACGACCTGGGCACTCACAATGCACGGTCGCCCACCTAATCCTAGAAGGAAAATTAATGAATGGAACGCCATCCGAAAGAAAGGAAACCGGTCTAGAAAAAAGGAAAAAATGCATGCCCGACCGGCTGCATACCATGCACGGTCGGGCATGACCTAGAAACTTTTCTTCTTCCGTTTTGTGTGGGTTTTTGCAAGGAGCAATGCCATTTTGAGTTACACAACATCAAGAATAGAGGGGGAGAATGTTTCATCAGATTACAGAATACTCTTGACAGGAGACACTCAAGGAGACTTGAAGATCGTACGTTTCGTTTGATTTCTATGCTCCTTATACTATTTATTTCATTTATGTTGTTTGGTTTCGAACTCATGACTGAGTAGTTGTTTTGTTCTAGGAGAAGGGATTAGCCCATGGCTGTCCCAGAAATTCTTTCGATTTATCTACGAATGCAATTTCCGGTTTTGGTTATCTATTCTTTGTCTAAGTGTTGAATCGTCTTGTATATACAAAGGCCAAGTAGATGCATGTGTTAAGGACTTAGGAGAAGGACCAAAAGGAGAATTCTAATCCCGGATGATCAGGCTTAGAAAACCGAAACTAGGTCACGAAAGTAGAGTAGTAAGGGTTGAGGGGTAACCGGATGAATCATAGAACTTATGGGTTTAATTTGAGATATCAGACATGAAAGTAGGGGATAACTCGATTAGATCACTTTTCTATACCTTGAGATAGGGTAGGAATCACATTAGGATCGTCCGCCTTAGATTTTTGAATTGGTATGGCATTATTAGATTATTGATTGTTGGTTTCAGAAGCTTTATGGTGAAACCGTATCCTAGAATATTTGTTTCACTGTCAAGAACTCGTAGTTTAATCCTTTTCGTTATTTCATCTTAAAACCAACATTTCGCTCGTAGCAATTTTGATTCTAGTTTGAGCTTAGTTTGTGTTGCATAGTTCCTGTGGGATCGACACCTACAGTACTACACACGTGTTGTGCACTTGCGGGTAGTTTAAGTTAATTTAGTTTAACTTGGAACGCATAAGAGGGACCGAAAAATTCTTTCGACGTAGTATCCAAAAAGAGGAGGTAACTGATGTGCTTTTCCACTTTCATTCTTCTGACTATGCAGGTCATTTTGCCGCCTCCAAAATAGCAGCTAGATTTCTCCAAGCCAGATTTTATTGGCCTCACTCTTCAAAGAGGCTCACCGATATGTCTCAACTTGTGACTCATTTCAAAGGACAGGAAACCTCTCTAGAAGACATGAGGGACCTCATAACTACATCATGGAAGTCGAACCATTTGATGTTTAGGGCATCGACTTCATGGGACCATTTCCCTCCTCTAGCAGAAATCTATACATCTTGGTCATTGTGGAATATGTGATAAAATGGATGGAAGCGCAAGCATGTCCGACCAATGATTCCAAGGCGGTGGTCAAACTCTTCAAATGCATCATCTTCCCTAGATTTGGTGTCCCAAGAGTTTTGATCAGTGATGGGGAAGCACTTCATCAATTGAGTGATTGAGACACTACTGAAGAAATAAGGAGTGAGACACAAGATCGCCACACCGTATCATCTATAGACAAGTGGACAAGTAGAGATCTCGAACCAAGAAATCAAGTCCATCCTTCAGAAAACAACCTCAAAATCTCGACGAGACTGGGCATTGAAGCTAGACGATGTAGTATGAAATTTCATAACAGCTTTCAAGACCCTGATAGGCATGACACTGTTTCAGCTAGTCCATAGGAAAGCATGTCATCTTTCGGTTGAGCTAGAGCACAAGGCATTTTGGGCTGTAAAAGACGCTGAACTATGACCTTAAGATGGTCGAGGAGAAGTGGGTTCTCCAACTTCACCATCTAGAGGAGATCCGTAATGATGCCTATGAGAATGCAAGGATCTATAAGGAGCGTAAAAAGAAATGGCATAACGAGCACATCCTCCACCGCTCATTCAAGGTAGGTGACCAGGTACTACTTTTCAATTCCCACTTGAGATTGTTTCCAGGGAAGCTCAAATCGCGATGGTCAGGGCCCTTCACCATAAAAGGTTTCTCACCACATGGAGCCATAGAATTGGACAAGGGAAATGGATAATTGTTCATGGAAAATGCACAGAGGTTAAAGCCATACTATGTTGATCACGTAGAGGACGGAAGAGGCATACTTCGTCTTCTGAATCTAGACATGTCTAAAGCGTAAGGGTCAAGCTAAATACTGTAAATAAGCGCTTCACGGGAGGCAACCCGAACTTCGTATCCTTTCTCTTTTCCTTGGTTTGATTTCTAAGACGTAACTCTTTTTATTTTTTGCATGTATGTGTACTCTACCAGCTACTATGATGTATTGTTTCCTTTCTATTTTGGGTTGTGTGACTATTTTCACAAGTTCTACAGTTTGATAACCCACAATGGAGTAGACGCGTAAAATATCCAACTGTACCACCAACTCGAGAAAGCAGAATACACTAGGTGTACACGTTTTCACTTTCCTTATCCTCTCCCGAGTTTTGGCATGTGAGTCCCTCTCACAGATTTTTGAACATCGGGATTGTGTTATGTTCAAGTCTGGGGGTACTCTTTGAGTGATATGCTTACGATTAGGATTAGACATTGATTTCCTTTTTTTAGCATTTACGTCATTTTTTAGAATTCTTATCGGATATCGAGTATGAGACTTTGAGCTTTAGCCATTTTTTTTGCGACTTTGTCGAATCGGGAACAAAAGCCTAGGTTTGCTGAAAAGGACCTTTAGATACTGGCTACTCTAGTAGTTGTGCATGAATCCATGGCTTATAGTTGTATTTCGCTCCCTAGGTTCCAGTCCCAAGTGTCTATATCTCCATGTATATCGTTCAGTGTTTGCTAAGTCGGATATCTTTTAGATTTACTTTTCTATTATTATGATTCCACGCTCTTACACTCTGCTTTCAATAGAATAAGCTTCTAGCTATTTTCGCCTTACATTGACATGAGTGCATTGATCTTGATGGTTCGGGTCTAAGTGGTGGGTTGAGGCGCTTTTCTATGTCCTAAGGGTTAGAGTTGATGTGTGATCTCAATGGTTCGGGTCAAAACGGTTCTTCAATAATGCAATCTCTTCACTCCTCTAAGGTTACAAAACCATATGAGTGTTCCAATTGGCAACCGGGGTCTAAGTAGAAAGTTTTCATCTTCGACTTTGACGTCCTAGAAACCGAGAGTGGAATGTTCTATGCTTGAAAAAAGAAGAAGAAGAAGAAATTCTTTAGGAAAGGTCTCTTACGTGTGCAAAGCTAATTTGGTATGGAGATTTCTTGGACGTTGTTTAGGGGGTAGTGAAATGAACTTAAGAGACATGTTAGATTGCACGTCTTGTGGCTTTCGGTCGATAGAAGTCTGAACTAACTTTGCTTAGATATATGTTCGTGTGACGCATCGTTGTGTATGATGGCTGATTTTTCGAAGTACTTGTGCTAGTATCCGGTTGCTGTTTGACTCTTCTTGTTCTTAGTTCTAGTTTTTTTAGGACAAACAAAGGTTCAAGTCTGGGGAGTTTGATAACACATAGTGTGAATTAGTTTTAGGCTACTCATTTAAAACACTTATGTTTAGTTTGCATAGCACGAGTTACAAAACATACATGAATGTCCTCTATCTAGTCCTTTTGTTGATTTTCAGGTTTTTAAGGCACCAAGGCATAATTGAGCTTTAGGATGTTGATTCTTGGAGTCAATTGCACATACTTGGAGCTACAAACAACTCGGAGCAGATTCAGGCCAAGGAACAGCACGAAATACCAGAGCATCGAGCGAAAGGAGCAAACACGATCGTGCCCCATGAATTGCCATGAACCTGTGTGAGGTGGCCTCCGTAGCCAACGTGGGCTGCACTTCCTGCAGAAATAGCACGCCTCGGGCTGTCACCAAGCCCGCTCGGGTTGAAGTGCAATGGTATCCCGCATGGGGTGGCCATTTAGCCCGCACGGGTCGTGTGCCGAGATATTAAACCTAAAAAGGTTAAAACGATGGAAATAAAAAAAAGGAGCATCGCCAATAAATACCAAGGATGGCTCAGAACACTGGGGGACGAAAAAGACACAAAGGAGGGCTCAAGAGGATTTGGGAAGCAACGAAGCAACATTGGAACGTCGATGACGAGATAGGGAAGTGCAAGGCATCATATTCCCTACTCTTCATCATGTTTATTGTTGCTTTCTCTAGTGTTACAGCATACTCCATGAGTGAGTAAGCCTTTAGCTATGGGTTAGGGACACCGGTTTTGTAAGGGATGCTTATGTTTATGCATTAATGTTTAGATCTTTCAAAGTTTCTTGTATTTCGATTCTACGATCAATGCTATGAACGTTCTATACTTTTGTTGGCCGCTCAGTAACAGGATTTTATGTTAACTGGGAGGTTAGATTATGAATCCGGAAATATTGATTGCTGATTGAGTTTGATTAATGAGAATCTGACTGGTCGGCTAATCGACTCAGGAATTAGGATTGCATGTATAATGCTACTATAATTACGTGTTAATCGCTACTGGGAGGTAGGATTGCATGTTATTGTGGTTAGGGAGTTTAGGTGTCGAGAGAACCATTCTCTACTTACGAGCATGAATTTCCCATTATCAAGAAAGTTTGATTGATTTATGATCTTTTGTTGGTTGCACCCTTACAATTCCGGTAACTTGAAGTCCGTAATGTTCTTAATTATCAAGTCTTTCGGGTTTCCTCATTGCTGTCATAATTCATTTAGCATTCTCAGATTTTACCTCATATCATCATTGCTTTCATCCGTCTTAGTTTAGTTATATTCTTAGCTTAGAATGCATTAGTCCCTAGAGTTCGACCCTGGTATTACACTAATTCATATTCTTGTGTTAAGTGAGTATTAGGCATTTCTTTTCTTGATTGTCCGCACATTAGTATGCAATATGACGACTTTCTAAGAGGATATGCAAGAGACAAAAGTAATTCATGTGCATAATGACGCGGCAAAACTTACATAATTTAAGAAACTCGAATAGGACATCTAGTAACTCTTAAATTTCCAATGTATTGAGCTAAATAAATGATTTTGAGGATGAAAATGGGGTCGGTCTGCTAAGCGCAACTCGCGACCTCGTAGAAATCAAAAAATGTATTTGGATTGAAAAAATAATCGTCTAATGTAGACCTTTATATACAAATTTATCATACTTCAAAGCCTATTATTAGTGCAAAATTGTTTAATAAAGCTGAAAACATAAAATAAGAGGGAAAACGAGGGAAACATAAGGATTTTTCAAGTGGATATATAAGAGGGAAAATTAATTCAAGTGTCGAATGAGACGACAAAATATACGTAACTTACGAAACTTGAATAGGACAGCTCGTAGCTCCAAAAATTCCAATGTATTATGCTAAATAATTCATTTGTAGGATAAAAATAGGGTTGCGCTGCAAAGTGCAACCCTTGACGTCGTACATATCCTAAAAAATACTTTGAATGAAAAAACAATCGTAGATATCGAAAAATTATCCTTACATGCAAAGTCTATTTATTTCAAATTCTAACACATAATTTAATACACAACAAGCCAGAAACTCTTAAAACATAAAATAAAGGGGAATATGTGTGCAACATGAGGGTTCCAAGAGGATATGCAAGGCACAAAAGTTATTCAAGCGCATAATGACGCGACAAAATACGCGTAACTTAAGACACTCAAATAGGGCATCCCATTGCTAAAAAAATGCAAAGGTTGCTAAATATATTATTTTAAGGACAAAACTAGGACCGCGTTGCTAAGGACATCACGTGAAATCCTAGATATCAAAAAATACTTGGGTAAAAATCTATCTAATTTGAAGCTTTATATGCATAGTTATCGTATTTCAAAGCCTAATGTATAATTTAGTGCACAATCAGCCAATCATGCTGAAAACATCAAATAAAAGGGGAAAAGTGTCAAACACAATGGGTTTTAAAGAGGATATGCAAAATGAAAAGTTATTCATGTTCGTAACAACGTGACAAAACATCTTGTAGCTCCTAAATGTCCAATTACTGAGCTAAATAATTGATTTTGAGGATGAAAGTGGGGTCGAGCTTCTACATGCAACACACCAAGTCGTAGATATAAAAAAAACTTGGAATGAAAAAACAATGACTCGTTCAGAGCTTTATATACAAAGTTATCATATTTCAAAGACTTGCGTATAATTTAATGCATGATCGGCCAATAATGCTGAAAACATAAAATAAAATGGAAAAAGTGTGCAATATGAGGACTTTCCAAGAGGATATCCAAAAGGAGAAAGTAATTAAAGCACATAATGATGCAACAAAACATACGCAACTTACGGAACTCAAGCAGGACATTTCGTAGCTCCAAAAAGTCGAATGTATTGAGGTAAATAGTTGATGTTGGCGATGAAGATGTGGTCAGGCTGTTAAGAACAACCCGTGACATTGTAAATATCAAAAAAATAATTTGGATGAAAAAAATGTCTCGTTTAGACCCTTATATATGAAAATCTATTGTGTTTCAATGTCTAACGTATAATATAGTGCGCAATCGGCTAATAATGCTAAAAACATCAAACAAAAGGGAAAAATGTGGTATACGAGGGCATTTTAAGAGGATATGCCAAAGGAAAAAGTTATTAAAGTTCATCACAATGCAAAAAAAAAAGATTTAATTTAAGTAACATTAACAGGGCATCTTGTAGCTCCAAAAATTCCAATGTATTGAACTAAATAATTTATTATGGTGATAAAAATGGGGTCAACCCAATTTTAACTCCATTTCACCGATTTCAACCCTATTTCACCCAATTTTAACCAGACTTTAATTCGATTTCATCCGATTTCACCGAATTTCAATCCGATTTCACCGAATTTCAATCCGATTTCATCCAATTTTGACTCGATTTCACCGAATTTAAACCTAATTTCACCTTATTTTTTAACTCGATTTCACCTAATTTACCGAGTTAAAATTCAGTGACATTTGGTGGACTCAAATTCGGTGACAATGGGTGAAATCGGGTTAAATTTAGTGAAATCGAGTTAAAATTTGATGAATTGGGTTAAAATTGGGTGAAATCGAATAAAATCGGATGAAATCGGGTTGAAATTCGGTGAAATTAGGTTAAAATTTTGTAAAATTGGCTGCAATCGAGTTAGAATTGGGTGAAATCGGGTTAAATTTGGGTGAAATCGGGTTAACATTCTATAAAATTGGATGAAATCGAGTTAAAACCTCACACATTTAAATGTTAAATGGTAAAAATATATATACAATATTTTAATTATATGAATAAACTTGTTTAGCTCGTTTAACTCGACCTATATAACCCATCATTTAATGGGTCGGGTTGAACCTCACCCATTTATATTATAAAACCCATTTCATTTTAATGGGTTGGATACAATCCAACTCATTGACGTCTCTACCAATATCGCTAAAAATATAAAATAAAAGTGAAAAACTGTGGAATATGAGGACTTTCCAAGAGGATATAAAAGAGGTAAAAGTAACTCGAGTTCATATAAAACGACAAAATATTTATAACTTAAGAAACTTGAATGGGTCATCTCATAGCTATTAAAAATGCAATGTATTAAGCTAAATAGTTGACTTTGAGGATGAAAATGGAGTTGGACTGCTAAGCCAACCTGCGACATTGTAGATATCAAGTAATTAGTCTAATTCAGAGCTTTATAACTTAAGTTATCGTATTTCAAAGCCTAATGTGTGATTTAGCCAACAATCAGTCAATAATGCTGAAAATATAAAATAAGAGGGAAAAAGTGTGCAACATGTTGACTTTTGAAGAGGTCATGCATGAGGCAAAAGTAATTCATGTGCATAATGATGGCTGAAAACGTATGTAACTTAAAAAACTCAAATAAGGCATATTATAGCTCCGAAAAATCCAATGTATTGATCTGAATAGTAGTTTTTAAGGATGAAGATGGGGTTGGGTTGCTATGCGGAACCCGTGACATTGTAGATATCGGAAAAATACTTGGAACTAAAAAACTCATCTAACTCGTAGCTTTATATGCAAATTTATTTTATTTCAAGCCTACCGTAGAATTTAGTGCACAATCGGAAAATAACACTAACAACATAAAATAAACAGGAAAAAGTGTGAAACATGAGGACTTTAGAAAATATGCTAGATGCGAAAGTAATTCAAGTGGATAATGTTGCGACAATACATTTGTAACTGAAGAAACTCAAATGAGACATCTCCTATCTCTGAAAACTCGAACGCTATGAGCTAAATAGTTGATTTTGAGGATACAAATAGGGTTGGGATGCTAAGCGCAACACACGACGTCGTATATAAAGAAAATTTGAAATGGAAAAAAATCATCTAATTCGGAGCTTTATATGCAGAGTCATCAAATTTTTGAAGCCTAAAGTAAAATTTACTGCACAATCACCCAATAACGCTGAAAACATAAAATGGAAAAGGAAAAAGTGTGAAACATTATAGGACTTTCCAAGAGGATATGCAAGAGGCAAAAGTATTTCAATTGCATAATTACGCGATTAAACATATGTAACTTAAGAAACTCGAATATGGCATCTCATAGCTCAAAAACGTCCAATTTAGTGAGCTAAAAGATGATATTGAGGATTAAAATGGGGTTGGGCTGGCAAGTGCAATCTGCAACATCGTAGATATCGAAAAATACTAGGAATGAATAAAAATCGTCTAATGCAAAGCTTTATATGAAAAATGATTGTATCTCGAAGCCTAACATATAACAAAAGAGAAAAACGTGCGCAACATGATG
The DNA here is from genome assembly GCA_036759665.1 of Gynandropsis gynandra. Lineage (NCBI taxonomy): Eukaryota > Viridiplantae > Streptophyta > Magnoliopsida > Brassicales > Cleomaceae > Gynandropsis > Gynandropsis gynandra. The sequence continues at coordinate 5,396,152 of CM071862.1, forward strand.
ACTTACCAAGATGATTTGCAAAAGGAAAAAGTTATTAAAATGCATAAGGACGCGGTAAAACATTTGTAACTTAAGAAACTTGGAGCATCTCGAAGCTCTTAAAAGTCCAATGTACAGATATCGCAGCGTCGTAGATATCAAAATAAACACTTGGAATGGAAAAAATTTGCTAATCTGAAGATTTATATGTAAAGTTATCATATTTTAAAGCCTATGTGTAATTAGTGCACAATCGGTCACTAACGTAAAAAAAAACATAAAATAAAGGGAAAAAGTGTGCAACTTTAGGGTTTTCAAGAGGAAAAAGTAACATAATGACGCGACGAAACATATATACTTTAAGAACTTGAATAGGGAATCGGGTAGCTCCAAAAAGACCAATGTATTAAGCAAAATAAGCTATTTTAAGGTTAAAAATGGAGTCGGGCTGCGAAGCGCCACCAACGACATCGTGGAAATCGGAAAAATATATTGAATGAAAAATAATTGTAGAATTCACAGCTTTATATGAAAAATTATCATATTTCAAAGTTTCACATATGATTTAGTGTACAATCGGTCAATAACGTCGAAATATAAAATTAAAGGCAAAAAGTGTGCAACGTTAAGACTTTTCAAAAGGATATGCAATAGGCAAAGGTACTTCAAGAGCATAATGATGCGGAAAAACTTCCGTAACTTGAGAAACAAGAATGGGGCAGTACAATGTATTGAGATAAATAGTTAACTTTGAATATGAAAATGGGGTCGAGATGCTAAATGCAACCCATGACATTGTAAATATTTAAGAAATACGTTGAATGAAAACAAATCTTCTACTTCTGAGTTTCTATGAAAATTTATTGTATTTCACAGCCTAACGTATAATTTAGTGCACAATTGGCCTATAACAATGAAAACATAAAATAAAAGGAAAAATTGTGCAACATGAGGACTTTCCAAGAGGATATGCAAGAGGCAAAAGTAATTAAAATGCAAAATGATGCGACAAAATATACTTAACTTAAAAAACTCTAATAAGGCATGTTGTAGCTCAAAAAAAGTCCAATACACTGAGCTAAATAGTTCATTTTGAGGATAAAATAGCATCGGGCTGTTAAACGCAACTCCTGAATTCATATATCGAAAAACTACTTGGTGCTTTATATACAAAGTTATCGTACGTCAAAGCCTAACGTATAATTTAGTGCACAATTGACCGACAATGCTAAAAATAAAAGGGAAAATTTGTGCGATATGAGGACTTTACAAGAAGACATGCAAGAAGCCAAAGTAATTTAAGTGCATAACGACGCGCCAAAACATATATAACTTAAGAAACTCGAATAGGGCATCTCGTAGCTCTAATAAGTCCAATGTACTGAGCTAAATCATTTATTGTTTAGATAAAAATGGAATCACACTGCTTAGGGCGGCCAGCAACATCGTAGAAATCAAAAATATACTTGCAATGCAAAAACAAAATCGTATAATTAAAATCTTTATATGCAAAGGTATAGTATTTCAAAGTCTAATATATATCATAAAAGAAAAATCAAACAATAACACTATAAACATAAAATAAAAAGAAAAAGTTTTCAACATGAAGATTTTCCAATGGGTTATACAAGACTAAAAAGTATTTCAATTGCATAACGACGCGGCCAAACATAAATAACTTAAGAAATTCTTATGGGGCATCTCAAAGCATTTAAAAGTACAATGTGATGAGTTAAATATTTATTGTATTTCAAATTCTAACGTATATTTAGTGCACAATCGGCCAACAACGCTGAAACACAAAATTAAAGGGAAAAAATGTGCAACAGGAGGACTTTACAAGAGGATATGTAAGAGGAAAAAGTAATTCAAGTGCATAATGATGCGACAAAATATATGTAACTTTAGAAACTCGAATAGGGTGTCTTGTAGGTCCAAAATGTCCAATGTACTGGGATAAATAGTTGATTGTGAAGATGCAAAATCAGGTCAGGCTACTAAGTGGAACCCGCGACGTTGTAGATATCATAAAAATACTTTCAATGAAAACAATGGTCTAATTCAGAGCTTTAGATGCAATGTTATCGTATTTCAAAGTCTAACGTATTATTTAGTGCACAATCGGCAAATAACAGTGAAAACATAATATAAAATTGAAAATGTGTGTAACATGAGAACTTTTCAAGATGATATGCAAGAGGCAAAAGAAATTCAAGTACATAATGACGCGGAAAAACATACGTAATTTAAGAAATGTGAATACAAAATCTCATAGCTTTTAAATATCCAATGTATTGAGCGATACAATTGACTTTAAAGCTGAAAAACGGGTCGGCTCTAAAGTGCAACCCTCAACGTCGTAAATATCAAAGCTTTATATTCAAAGTTAGTGTACTTCAAAGTGTTATGTATAGTTTAGTGCACAATCGACCAATAACACTGAAAAACATAAAATAAAAGGGAAAAGGTATGCAAAATGAGGACATTCAAATCGAATATGCAAGATACAAAAGTATTTCAAGTGCATAATGACTCGGCAAAACATAAGTAAGTTATAAAACTCCAATGGGGTATCTCGTAGCACTTAAAAGTGTAATTTAATGAGCTAAATAGTTATCCTATTTCAAAGCCCAACGTATAAGTTACTGCACAATATGTCAATAATGTTGAAAATATAAAATAACAGGGAAAAAGTGTGCAACATGATGACTTTCCAATAGTATATACAAGAGGCAAAAGTAATTCAAGTCAATAATGACATGACAGAGACATATCTTAAGAACATAAATAGGGTATCTCGTAGCTCCGAAAATTCTAATGCATTGAACGAAATAGGAGATTTTGAGGATGCAAATGAGATCGGGATGCTAAGCGCAACCCACAATATTGTAGATATCAGAAAAGTACTTGGAATAAAAAAAATCTAATTCAGAGTGTTGTATGCAATGTTACCGTATTTCAAAGCCTAGTGTATATCTTAATGCACAATCGACCAATAACGTTGAATAAATAAAATAAAATGGAAAAAGTGTGAACATGAGGACTTTCCAATATGATATGCAAGATGCAAAGTAATTCAAGCGCATAATGATGCTGAAAAATCTACATAGCTTAAGAAAATTGAATGGAGCATTTTGTAACTCTTAAGAGTATTGAGCGAAATAGATGGCTTTGAGGATAAAAATGCAGTCAGGCTACTAAGCACAATCCGCGACGTCTAGAATATCGAAAAAATATTTGGAATAAAAAATCCACCTACTTTAGAGCTTTATAGGCAAATTTATCAAATTTCAAAGCCTAACATATAATTTCGTGCACAGGCGGTGAATAATGCTGAAAGCCTACAATAAAAGAGAAAAAGTGTGCAACGTGAGGACTTTCCAAGAGGATATGCAAAAGACAAAAGTGGTTCAAGTGCATAATGACGCGACAAAACATGTATAACTTAAGGAACTCGAATAAGGCGTCTTGTAGCTCCAAAGTGTCCAATGTACTGGATAAATAGTTGATTATGAATATGCAAAATCAGGTCAGGCTGATAAGTGCAACCCGCAACATCGTAGATATCGGAATAATACTTTCAATGAAAACAATGGTGGATCTTAATGCTTTCATACTTGTATGCCACTCGATATGAATGAATTTGGTGTTTGATCATGTTTTCAGATTTCATGGTTGATCTTAATGCTTCAATACTTGTACGCCACTTGATTGATGATGTTAGAAGTCTAATAAATCTACGCCAGGGCATTAGACTTTGGAACTTAGCCATGATTTAGGGTTTAATCGGTTTAGAATCTACGCCAGGTCAATCGATTGGATCTAGGATTAGGATAGCGGTCGTAATGCATCTATGTATGTAAGATGCGCAATAGATATATTGGTATATGCATGCTAGATAGGGGACAAGTCTACGCCAGTCAGTTCCAATAGGAGAGCTTGAATTCCCTGAACTCATGATAGTACCTAAGACCAATTATCCTTTTAGAACTTCGTTACATCGTTATGCAAACTCTCATACCTCGGCTTTAGAGTTAGGATACTTTTGAATTAAGACATAGTCCTTTCCGGAGTCTTCATTTTTTTCCTTTTTGTTTTCTTTCTTATAGAGTCAAAAAAAATAAAAAATAAATAAAAAATTTTACCTCTCGGAGCTTAATCGAATTTTGTTCTTTATTTTGCGAGGTAACATGAACAACATGGGAACAACTTTCCGAACCTCGTCATATGCTATCTAACTCATACCGTCCACATTACTCGGAGCAATCATGGGAACAAGACGTTTGGGGGGAACACCGATGGTATGCTGAATACACAATATGAATTTGGGAGTTTTCAGCCATGGATGCAACCTCAAATTCAGATTTATCCATCATATGCGCCTCCATGTCCACGACAAGAAGCTAATGCCGATATTATGTCCATGCTCGCTCAATTCGCACAAGGGGAGAAAGAAAATCTCGCCTTACTTAGAGAGCTGCGAGCGGGTTATAGAGACATGATTAATGACCTAAAGATCTTAGGCAATGAAGTTGCACAACTCTCTGCAAATTCCTCCGAACCACAAGGAGTTCCACCGGGAAGTTTGGAAACAAATCCTCATGAGCATGACAACGAAATTTACCTAAGGAGTTGTAAGACGGTGGATCAGCCCATTCTTCCAACATTTGAAAAGGGAGAATCATCTAGGGCAGTAGCGAGAGAGACCAGCAACATCGAAGAGCACAAAGAGGAGGAAGAAGAGCCTAAATTCAAATATCTGGAGTTTCTTTTTGTATATTATATGGATGATCCGATCCGCAAGGGCCATGATTGGGAATTGTTTGATCGTCTTTCTCCGAGTAAGAGGCGAAACATAATCAACTTGAATTCGGGACAGCTATTCGAAATCTTAGTGAAAGACTGGATTTGTTATCTCATGTTTGCTTTTCGTGAAAAAATACCAATTGAAGTGGAGGGTTTCTTCAAACAACAAGGAGCTGGGTCAACTATTCAATCAAATGATATTGAGCATGTTTCCCATCTCTTCTCGAGAAACAAGTGGGCTATTTCTTTGCAAAATTGTGCTCAATTTCATATGTGGCAATTCCACCAAGATCTCTTCGTTAGTTGGGGGAAGAATCCGCACGAATCGGATTTTTTGAGGAAAATATCGAGAGAGAATTGGATTTGGTTAGACAATGTGTGGTTGGTAAACAAGGATAGATTTTTTAGCAAGGTACGAAATGTATCGTCAAATATTCAATATGATTCTACAAGATCTAGTTTCGTTCAAGTAAGGGATTCTAGCCAATTGAAAGGATCTTCTGATCAATTCAGAGATCCTTTCGATTCCATTAGTAATGAGGATTCGGAATATCACACATTGATCAAGATTCAACAACTAAAAGAAAGATCGATTCTTTGGGATCCTTCCTTTCTTCAAACGGAAGGAAGAGAGATAGAATCAGACCGATTCCCTAAATACCTTTCTGGATATTCCTCAATGCCCCGGCTATTCACGGAACGTGAGAAGCGAATGAATAATCATCTGCTTCCGGAAGAAAGCAAAGAATTTCTTGGGAATCCTACAAGACCCCTTCGTTCTTTTTTCTCTGCCAGATGGTCAGACCTTCATCTGGGTTCGAATCCTACTGAGAGGTCCACTAGGGATCAGAAATTGTTGAAGAAAGAACAAGATGTTTCTTTTGTCCCTTCCAGGCGATCGGAAAATAAAGAAATAGTTAATATATTCAAGATAATTACGTATTTACAAAATACCGTCTCAATTCATCCTATTTCATCAGATCTGGGATGTGATATGGTTCCGAAGGATGAACTGGATATGCACAGTTCCAATAAGATTTCATTCTTGAACAAAAATCCATTTTTTTTATTTATTTCATCTATTCCATGAACGGAACTATAGACAGCTCGACCAGAATTTTTGGACAGCACGATCTAGCCCCCAACTTAAACAACATCATGATCAAATTTAGGGAAGACATGATTGATCGTGTAAGGAACTCCACTAATCCGCGTGCCACGCCCTATCGAACACACTATGCACGCGAGACGATACGCACGCGACGACGACGAGGACGTCCACCTAATGGGTAGCATTTGGTCAGGCTCGCGACCTTAAACAAGCGCTTCTCGGGTGGCAACCCGAGCATATCCTTTAGTGTTTTTTATTTTTGAATTTTCGGACTCTTTTTCATATTTTTAGTTTTAGATAATTTTAGGATTTAGGGACTTAGAGATCTATGACTTTTGCTGCGTATTGTTTTCCTCGTCTAATATTTTAAGATTTTGCAGCACTACCCGATCGGGCATGATTTCACTACCCGATCGGGCATGTTTCAGGATTTGGAGAAACCAGTCGGGCGACCTTGCGTGTTACCCGACCGGGTAGGTCAAAATGGAAGCACCCGATCGGGCGTCTCCAGTGTGCCCGATCGGACATCGTAACTTTTCAAGGTAAGTTAAAACTCGAGTAACCCGAGCGGCACACACTCTTCACAAAGCCAAACCCGATCGTGCATTTTCAGAATGCAACCTCCTCACGCCGATCTAGTCGCCGGAATCACTTTGGTGTCACCGTCGTTTCACCACCGCCGGAAGAACCGCTCGGTTGCTCGAAAAACTTACACTCTTTCTCCAAAAATCTGAAATTTTCCTTATTTCATCGCGTGTTCCAGGAGCCATATATCCCGATTCCACAGGACTACCATACCGGAGCCATCCCCTACCGTCCTCATATCCCTTACACCGCTCGGTTGCTCGAAAACTTACTCCCTTTCTCCGAAAATCTGAAATTTCCCTCATTTCATCGCGAAATCCAGGTAAAATCGTGAACTTTCTTGAGATTAGGACTAGCATGGGTTAGATCTAGGTCTGATTAGGAAGATTTAGAGTGATTTTGGTCGGATTAGTCGGAATTCGCGAACTGCAGATCGCGAATTCGCAACCCCACCCGATCGGGCAAGACTAGCAACCCGATCGGGCGCACAGACATTTACCCGATCGGGCAATGTTCTCGCCCGAGTCGAGCACTACTCACGGGGTATTTCGACACATTATTACCCGATCGGGCAACGCATTGGTACCCGATCGGGCATCTTGCAAACTGAGGTCTATATTGATTTTTATCTTTCGATTGTTTTGCAGATGGCCTCTAGAACTTCCCAAAGCTCTAAGAAACGCCGATCCGACGCACCTGATCCAGAGCACGGATGGCCTGTGAGATCGGACACGATTACGGAGCTGACGCCGTACACGCCAATCACTCCCTCTCATCAGCAGTACAATTATAGGACGACGAACTTCTTGCCCCGCCACAAGTCGAGGTTCGCAGAACTTCAGTCGTGAATCTTCCCGTCCCGGTTCTTATCTTTCGAGGCGATGAGTGCTCTCGGCATTAGGGAGCACATCAACACCATCTTTCGCACCTTAGGATGGACGGGATTGTGGATTGCAAAGGAATACACCTACCGCAAACTCACAGCGGAATTCTTCGCGACCTTCACCGCCTTCTTCGCCGAGTCCGGAGACCGAGAGAAGACATTTATGGAGTTCCGCCTGCTGGGGCAGAACTACCGGCTCACAGCATGGCAATTCGCGACCATTCTTGACGTTCCGCATAGCGTATATGCGAGACTACCAGAGATCAACCGGAACCGTCAAGTGGAGTTTTGGTCGCAGATTGCATTTGGCGAGTACTCGACGAGATCAAAGGCGAGTCACATACGCCATCCCGCCCTCAGGTATTTTCACTATTTCCTAGTCTC
>CM071862.1:5442907-5465040 GCA_036759665.1 Gynandropsis gynandra
CAATCTCAATTGAGGAGCTGCACGAAAAACTCCTCAATCATGAGGCAAAATTGGCCGTAGATCTACCACCCGTTGCCGCTGCCCTACCAGTCACGACTCATGTTGCTGCCACCCGTTCAAGATCACGCAACCCTAACCCTCAATGGAGTCGCAACAACAACCGCAACTCCACGGGTGGTTACCGAGGCCGCTGCCAAGCTTGCGGGACTCAAGGACACAGCGCAAAATTCTGCTCTCGCTTCCGCCTCATATCCGCAAACAACTCCTCTGATCCAACTTCACAACGGTGGACACCTCCTCTACGTCCTTAGCCGCCTACTGCAAATGTTGCCACGTATCCCACGTATGATCCCTCGAGTTGGCTGCTTGACAGTGGTGCCTCACATCACATCACTTCCGACTTGCAGAATCTATCACTCCACAATCCGTATCACGGTGACGAAGAGGTCACCATTGCTGATGGCTCCGGACAACCGATTACTCATACGGGTTCCTTTTCGCTCTTCTTACCAATTACCAAATCGTTCATTATTACTTGATAATGTGCTTTGTGTACCCTCGATGCACAAGAATTTGGTTTCGGTTCAGCGCTTATGCAAGTCTAATAATGTTTCCGTTGAATTCTTTCTTCATATGTTTCAGGTGAAGGATCTAAACATGGGGGCACCGGTTCTTCAAGGAAACACTAAAGATGGAGTGTATGTGTGGCCGTCCTTTACCCCCAATACCTCACCCACTGTCGCATTCTCCAACCTAAAGCCCACCGTTTCCACTTGGCATTCCCGTCAAGGACATCCGTCCCAACCCATCCTCAAACACGCCTTGTCCAAGGTTCATATTCCATTAGTTCGAGATTCTTCCGTTTCCCCATGCAATTCTTGTATTAGTAGTAAGATTCATAAACTTCTGTTTAATGAGTCATCTATTGTTTCTTCTAAACCGCTTGAGTTTGTTTTCTCCGATTTATGGACATCTCCAATTATTTCAACGGATGGTTTTAAGTATTATGTTGTTTTTGTTGATCATTTTACGCGTTATTCTTGGCTTTATCCGCTCAAACTAAAATCACAAGTTCGAGCAACTTTTATTGCCTTCAAATCTCTTGTCGAAAACAAGTTTAACGCTAAAATCGTCAATTTTTACACCGACAATGGTGGAGAATACATAGCCCTTCGTTCTTTTCTATCGGACAATGGCATCTCACACTACACCACTCCACCCCACACCCCTAATGGCATCTCACACTACACAACTCCACCCCACACTCCCGAGCATAATGGAATATCCGAACGTCGACATCGTCATATTGTCGAAACCGGATTATCTCTTCTTATGCATGCCTCTCTACCACTACCCTATTGGTCTTATGCCTTCACTACCACGGCATATCTCATTAACCGCATGCCCACGCCTCTCCTCTCCTATGCTTCGCCCTACGAAGCTCTCTTCCAAACTCCACCGAACCTCCACAAACTCAAAATCTTTGGTAGTTTGTGCTATCCTTGGCTGCGTCCCTATGCCTCTCACAAACTCGACTCTAGATCCGCTCCATGTGTCTTCCTTGGCTACTCCAACACCCAAAGCGCGTATCTTTGTCTTGACCTCTCGAAACTTCGCGTCTTTGTCTCGCGTCATGTTGTCTTTCATGAATCCATGTTTCCCTTTGCTAATCTTTCCCAATATGTCACACACCCTAACATACCCGCTGCCTCTTCATTGCCTCATGGTCCTTCCTTCTCACCCATTGAGTCCTTCACCACGGCCCACACTCCATCTTCACCACCGCAGCCCCCAAGATTAGATTCTCCCCTGATCATAGTTGAGAGTGACACGGACACTAGCAACGCTGCGGTCTCTTCTTCTCCAGCGTCGACTTCGGACGCGGCTCTTGCGGATATCTCGGACGCGGTTCCGGCTCTTATCTATATATTCATATATGAGGATATATGTTCCGGTATACTATTAAGCATTAGGTTACCTGTGTGGTAGAGGGGCCTCGGTGCGGTTCAGGCCCCAGCGGATTTCTCGGACGTGGTAACAACCCCTGCGGATTTCTTGGACGTGGTAACAACCCTTGCGGATTCTTCGGATGTGGTTACGGCCCCTGCGTCCTTTTCGAATGTGGTTCCAACTCCTGCGGACTCGGATGTGGTTCCACTCCCTGCGGCTTTCTCAGATCCAGTCCATGCGGATTTTTCGGATGCCGTTCCAGATCCTGCGTCTTTCTCGGACGCAGCCCGCATTCTCGCGCCGTCTTTGGAAACGGCCCGTGCACCTGTTGTGCAACCAACCAACCGCAATGTGCATCCCATGGTAACTCGCAGCAAGGTCAATCTCAATCGATCTAATCCTCCATTTGCAAATGTTTGTACAGGTTCTCTCGATGACATTGAACCCACTACAACAACACAAGCTCTACGTCATTCCAAATGGAGACAAGCTATGAGTGATGAATTCAATGCTCTCCTAAGCAATAAGACGTGGGACCTTGTCTCTCATCATACCGCAAGCAATGTTGTTGGCTGCAAATGGGTTTTCCGTATCAAAGGAAAACCCGATGGTTCCATTGATCGCTCCAAGGCTCGCTTGGTTGCCAAAGGCTTTCATCAACGTCCGGGCGTGGATTTTCACGAAACCTTTAGTCCCGTGGTCAAGCCCGCAACCATTCGCACCGTGCTTAGTCTTGCGGTCTCTCACGGATGGCACATCAATCAGCTTGATGTCAACAACGCCTTCCTTCAAGGCACACTCACCGAAGATGTTTACATGGAGCAACCGCCCGGTTTTGTTGACCAGGATCATCTTCGTCATGTGTGCAAACTTCGGAAAGCTATCTATGGTCTCAAACAAGCTCCCCGTGCGTGGTACTCCGAGTTAAAGACGTTTTTGCTTCACATTGGCTTTAAGAATTCTCTGTCGGACGCCTCACTCTTTGTGCTCAACACGTCAACTACAACGCTCTATGTTCTCATCTATGTCGATGATATGATAATCACGGGCTCTTCATCCGCTCACATTCAAAACTTCATCAAGTTGTTGGCGTCACGGTTCTCTATTAAAGATCTTAGTGCTCTATCCTTCTTCCTCGGCATTGAAGCCAAGCGCACATCACGGGGTCTCCACTTGTCGCAGCGAAAGTATATCACGGATCTCCTCATTCGGACCAATATGAACGAAGCGAAGCCTATCTCGACACCATTGCCATCAACCTCACGGCTCATGATAACACGTAATCCGTTGTAGTTTTTATGTCATTCTTAGGTATAGTTTTGATTAGATTTATTAGATTTCACTCATTTAACAAGTTGTCCCAATTCATGCATCAACCTACGGATGAACATCGGCTCTATGCCAAACGTGTGCTTCGTTATATTGCTGGTTCTCGTGCTCAAGGTATCTTTCTTGCTGCTCACAATGCTTTAACTCTTCATGCCTTTAGCGATGCGGATTGGGCTGGTGATTCATCCGACTTCAAATCCACGGGGGCATATATTGTGTATCTTGGCAAACATCCCATCTCATGGTCATCCAAGAAACAAAATGGCCACTCACGATCATCCACCGAAGCGGAATATCGATCCGTAGCCAACACCTCGGCCGAAATTTGCTGGCTTGGTAATCTTCTCATGGAACTTGGTGTCACTCTCTCCTCGGCTCCTACCATTTATTGTGACAACCTCGGAGCTACTTATCTCAGCGCCAATCACGTTTTCCATTCTCGTATGAAGCACCTTGCCCTTGATTACTTCTTTTTTCGTGGACAAATTGAAGGTGGTACACTTCGCGTTTCTCACGTGCACTCCAAGGACCAACTCGCTGATCGCCTTACCAAACCTTTTCTGCGGTTACAATTTCACAAGCTGTGTTCCAAGATTGAAATCACCTCCGGTGATTCATCTTGTGGGGGCGTATAAGGATATTAGGATATTATTGTATTAAGGGTATATTTGTAATTTACTTTTCTCTCATTAGGTCATACCATTAATCTCTTGTATATAAAGCCGTTTATGGTTCTTCAATAATCAATCAATTCAGATTACCATTCACGCCCTCTTCTTCCATTTTGCGGGTCGCGTCCTCCTCAGTGTTGTTGGTCGCGTCTTCAGCATCCTCCGGGATCATATCAGATTGTGAACATAACATAGACTTCCAAAGACACGGAGATGAGCCATAATTGGAGGAGAACCATTAAGAACTTCGAAAGGTGTCTTCCCTTTCAAAATCGGAGTCCCGGGGTGCGGTTGATCAAATATCGCGCGGTGAGAATACTTTCGCCCCAAAAACGAATAGGAAGCCCGGATTGAAACATAAGTGCCCGAGCGACACTAAAAATATGACGATGCTTGCGTTCCACACGTCCATTTTGTTGAGGCGTACCAACGCACGATGTCTCATGTCGAATGTTGTGTTGTAGAAAATAATCGGTCATGCTCATAAACTATGTTCCATTGTCACTCCGAATTGTAAGAACCTTTGTATTGAATTGACGTTCAACCATGGCAAGTAAAGCTTGTAGATATTTAGCAACCTCAGATTTTGTCAGCATAAGATACAACCACACACCCCGAGAGAAATCATCTACTATCGTAAGGAAGTATTTGGCACCCGAGTAAGATGGAGTGCGGTAAGGACCCCACACATCACAATGCACCAATTGAAACAGATGAACGCTCTTATTATTACTGAGAGGAAAACAATCACGAGTTTGAAGGATGCCTGAGTCGAGAATGCCACAAATCAAAAGACGTCCTAGTGCGTACGGAGGCTGCGTTCACTACCCCCTTGAAGTAATAGAGCCCTTCACGTTGTTCACCCGCTCCAATCAGCATCCTCGTAGTGCGGTCCTGAATAACACATAGCTTATCAGTAAACTGAACGGTGCAATCAGTATCATGAAGAAGCTGTATCAGATTGCAACTCAAATCAGGCACATAAAAGACATTATGAAGTGTGAGAGCATCACACAAGACCATTGTCCCCTTTTTCTTTGAGACCGTGCTTCTACCATTGGGAAGACCCACGTAGCAAGTGGGCATGTCCGTGAGATTTGACATAATCTCGTGTCGTCCCGTCATATGATTACCTGTGCCCGAGTCCAGGAGCCAAGACACCTGTGTATTCTTACCCGTGAAATTTTCGGTTGCACCTATCTTCTGTGAGAGAAGATCAAGTAAGGACTTCCACTGATCAGAAGATACACCGGGGAAGCCAAACTTGTCCTCATTGCATAGCACAACTCCATTAGAACTCCCATTGGTCTGTGTTTGAGCCGCATTGACACGCACAATGTTGCCTCGACCACGACCAGTAGAGGAAAGTGCAGAAGAGAACCCACGGCCTCTGTTGGAGCCGCGACCAGTGGAACGTGTGGTATTACGTTCTTCCCACCAATCTGGGTAGCCGTGAAGGTGGAAACAACAATCAACCAGATGGCCTTTACGGCCACAGTGAGAGCACATCAAGGACAGATCACGAGTATCGATACGACCCTTTGGTTTGGCTTCCGTTTGAACCGCAAAAGCCATAACCTCGGGACGTGTCTCTGCAGTCTTCTTGGCATCTTCATCTTGCACCACAGTGGCTAGAACCCTTTTGATGTTCGGTAGAGGGCCCATCGCCAAAAGATTCGAATGTACCGTCCCATACAAGGCATCGTCCAACCCAAGAAGAAACAAGTGCACTTTATCATCTTCACGGTTCTTTTCAAGTTTTACACGGAGATTGCATTTACAACCTCCACAAGTGCATGCATCACATTCACATACGGGTAACGGATCATACACCGCCAAATCCTCCCACAATCGTTTCAGCTTGTTGTAGTAAGCTTGGACAGTGAGTCCATGTTGCTTGCACGAATACAACTCGGATTTCAATTTGAGAATACGCGGTCTATTGCTTATAGAATGATTCTAAGTAATGTCGTCCCACAGCTCCTTTGCAATCTCGATATGGGACACATGATAACGCAGATCCGGAGACATCGTGTTTCGGATCCACGAAACGAGCATGGCGTTATTCGCCCACCAATCTTCCAGAAAATCCGAGTCTGCCGCCGGCTGTTTTATAGAGCCGTCAACAAAACCAAACTTCTTGCGGGAGCGTAACGCAGTACGAAGTTTCCGTGCCCAGTCTACATAATTATGATCATTCAAAATAACCTGCAAAATCAAAGATCCCGGGTTATCACTAGCCGAAAGGTCATACGGCGAGATCGTGCGACGTTGAGGCACGTTCGACGACACAGATCCAGTGTCCATTGCGGCAGCTTGTCTGTCCGAAGCCATGAGTGCACGGTGGAGAGAAAGATCAGAAACAATACACACGAGAGATACTAACTTCAGCGGACAAGAGTCACCGAAGCACAAGAACGATCGCACGTATGAAATATCGATCATACACAGCAAAAATCACAAATCAAAAGCACGAAATCAGTGGATTCGTAGCTCTAATACCATGACATAAAGCACCAAAAGAGAGTACCAAAAGAGAGGGGAAGAAACGGCACTAATGTGTTGCCTTCCAAAATATTACAAGAGGTGTATTTATATCTAACCCTAACCAACATAATTTACAAATATACCCTTCTTATAAATAACAATGTTATTCGTAGTCTATCAATTGTATGAAAATAACATTTTCAAATTTGAAAATGTCAAAACATTGCATACCATTCATAGTATATAATTAGAAAAAAATACATAATTGTGAAATGGCGTTAAAGAATACCTTTTTACATCAAGTTAACGTTTTTACAAATGGCATGGAAATTCACGGGATAAATCATTTATAAATGTAGTATATGTATTTGTAATGCAAACTAATTTATAAATTTAAATAATCACTAATTAATTCGATTAAAAAATATAAAAAGACGAAAAAGATGATAAATACATAGCTAGTATTTATTTAAATAATCACTAATTAATTCGATTAATGCAAACTAATATATATCATATTTTTCAAAGTTGCGAAAAACGTTTTTGGGTGTTGAAAATAAGACATCGATGGCTCTCTATTGAAGTCAAGCGACGGTTCCCACACGTTTCTCCATTCCAGATCTTACGTTTATACCAAACAAAAGTATTACAATTTTAATTATTATATCATGAAAGATAGATGAAATAATTAATGTTTGTATATTTTTGTTAGTTGATATAATGGTTTTTAGTTAAATTTCGATAATTAATGATTTTATTTGATATATTAAATTTAATATATATATTATATTTCCCAATTTTAATAACTAAATTTTTAAGTTTTTAGTCCAATGTCTATTCTAACAAAATAATTACAAAGTTCAATGCACATAAGAGGGCTCAAAATCGTGATCCAAAATACCTTGAAATAAATATTATTTATAAATATTATAATCATACCAATACCGGTTTCAGTCAACAACTACGAAATTTCAATCCGCCTTGAAAGTGTGGGTCTAATCTAATCTAAGCCTTCTTTTTTCACCAAATAAAGATCTATGAAAAAAAATTTAAATTAAAAACAAAAAATGGAAAAGTATACCATAACCATTTTTACATATATATATATATTCGCATATCACTTGGCCCCTTCATTTTTCTTATTCCATTCTCTCTCACTCGCCGGAAATCATTTCGCCATGGGCTCGGACGACCGTGACGGCGACGGCGATGTTCCCAGGTTCAATCCTGACCGTTCGTCGTGGCTACACAATTCCTCATCATACGATCTGAACAGCAAGCTCTTACTCACCGCAATCGCCTCCTTAGCCGCCGTCATTCTCCTCGTCTTCGCCCTCCACATCTACGCCCGCTGCGTTTTCGGCCGACGCAATCGCAATCGCAACCGGAACAGGTCTGCTTTCGACCTGCGAAGTTTCGTCGCGCAGCCGCCCAAACGCGGCCTCGACCCGGCCGTTATCGCTTCTCTCCCAACTATCGTCATAGGTCACGACCGAGATGACGCTACTTCGATGAGCACTGCCATGGAATGCACTGTTTGTTTGAGCGGTCTCGAAGAAGATGACACAGCGAGGATATTGCCGAACTGCAAGCACGTGTTCCACGTTGACTGTATAGACGTTTGGCTCTCCACGCGTTCAACGTGTCCCATCTGCCGTGCCGAAGCCGAGCCAAGGCTGCGTCTTGAGCCCGAGCCTAGAGAGGGTCCCATCGGCGGAGCAACGGCCCCGCCGTTGGAAATAATGGGGGAGGCGTCGACATCGATTGGAGGCAAAATTGGCGGCTCGGGTTCGCGGTTAAATTCGTTTAGGAGGATTTTGACCCGGGAGCGGTCCTCAAACAGAATCACTCGTACCCAAGAAGATCGTGTGGAAGATCTAGAGCAACAGTAAGTCGAAAATTTATGTCAAAATTTTTCTTAGGGTAAATAGATTATTGTATACACACACATTTATACAAATATGAATGTATTTTTTCATTATATCATATATTCATTTGGAGTTTTGTTCAGTTTTTTTGGGATTTTTTATGTTTACCATTAGAGAGAAATACATACAGAGACACACACATATATATATCAGGGAAATTATTGGATCTTACTTTAATCTCATTCGAATCTGACTAATGAAAAAAACCTATTCAATACGAAAAAAAATTTGCAATCTCAATTCACCGGTTGAACGATTAATCTCAAAACGGCACATTCATTATCATAATGCTTACCATTATAGTGAAATACCCCACACGGAAACTACACGTTAGTTGCATAAATGGTAATAAAAACACAACTATTTGTGGCTTTGTAACAAACCCATAATGCAACTTTTAATTGTCAAGCAAAACTGCAAAATTTAAAATAATCGAACAGAAAACAGAAGTAATAGTCAAATTGTCTAGTTATTTCTGAAGAGAACAAAACAATGCGATCGTTAGACGTATCAAAGAAGGTAGGTTTATTAGTTATAAGGAGATAGGTGTAGTAGGTGAATTCCAATTTCCATGTGTGTTTGACCCATCCATCTTTATGTTTATCAACCGTTGAACATACATAATAAATGCAACTCCCAAGTTTGGTTCCAAAGAAGCCAAATTAAACCAGTTTAGTTTCAAACAAAAGAAGAATTAATGTGCCAACTACAACACAGGAGAATATATATTTTCATTGGAGTTACCACAAAAAGGTTGTACATTTAGCCGTGGGATTACAAAATCCCTCCCCACTCCCTTGAAGGGCTTGGAAGGTTGTGGAAAGGAGAGATGGAAAATGATACCTTCCATCATTACTGAACTAAAGATGATGAAGTATCTGTGTCACCATCAACGTGTGACTCAAAACAAGGAAGGGCCAAACCCAATTGCTAGATATCCGACTTGTGCCGCTCAAATCTGCAAACCCCTGCCCTGTTCCTGGCATTGAAGTGGTATCTGTGGCACTACCATTGCTCACCATTTTGCTGCAGGTTAGATTTCAGGGTATTAGTATATTTTGTTTGTCACTAGATTGGCTTTGAATCTAACTAATCTTAAAAGCTAATTCTAGAGTTTAGATTTCTTCAAGACAACATATAGGTACATTTCCTAACAAATGTGGGACAACACAATGTATCACTTCAATAACACCCACACTCGGTCCTAAAGTGTAGAAATTGCAATCGGGGTTCCACCATCAAAATATTTAAATTGGGATGAACCAAACTCTATTATCATGTCAAATACTAAAAGCTAGTACAAGTTTATGGTTAATGTCCAAGGTAATGTGGGGACAACATAACAGAGGTATCCAAAGAGACTTGGATCATTGTGATTCAGATTGAAAACTAAACATATCACGAGATGCAACCACTGTAAAGGCAAGGGTTTGCTTTGATGATATGACAAGACATTCTTTTAAGTGTTCTACATTAACTTGAATGCTATGGATAAGAACCATTTTACAGAAACTTGACAAATTTGACCAACATGGAGCTAATTTAATGTTCATCACAAGATGATAAGGGCCATTGCAAAATTGAGTTTATTACCTGGAAGGAAATTTGCACTTTCCACGACCTGAAAACAGATTGAAAAGATGGATTCAATGACCATATGAGCAAATATGCCAACTTTTCAATAACGATCAACAGTTACATAACCCTGCTACAAATCGAATTACATTTCGAGGAACTTCTAAGTAGAATCTGGAGTTCAGAAGAATCCGCAGAGATTCCACCACCAAATCGATCATTCGAACAAGGATTCAGCCAAACAAAACAAGCTTACTAGGATTCAGGGAAGTGAGAGCGGCGTTGTTGTCGAAAAAGCAAGCGTCTTCGGCAAGGCCGTGCTTCAGGTAGTAGTCATTGAAAGCATAAGACGCCGTTTGCTGGAGATCCACAGGGTCGTAGCAGGGTCCGCCTTGCTGGATAGGGCCGCAGTCGGCGCCGCCGGGCCCACAGGCCCAGTCGATCGCCGTCTGAAGCGACGCGTCCTCCGCGTTGTTCTTGGCCACGCACCACAGCTCCGCCTGCGTCACCGCTCCTCCGCCGTGCGCCGCCTCCGCAATTACCGCCGCGACGAGGAGAGAGAGATGCGCAAGATAACAGTGAGAGAGATGCCGAATCATTTTCGAACAGAGAGAGAGAGAGAGAGAGAGAGAGAACAAGTTCTAAAGAGAAGCAAAGCAGCAAAAGGGCAAGGGTTTATGTAGTCGCACTGGAACCAGAAGTGACCGTTAGAGGTATCGGGAAGATGGAAGATCTAACAGCGAAAGAGAGAAAAAGAAATGGGTTTTTTCGTTAATAAGATAAAGATATGGGTTAAATTGATAACATTTGGAATTTAGCGGTTAACTCCTTGAGGAAGTTTGGGCCTTGTAAACAACTTTAGGCCCATACTAGTTGGACTGTGAAGTAATTAGTAGGCCTATTTGGGCCAGCTTGAATAAAAGCAAATTGTACGAGGATTGATGACGTGTAGGTCTGTCATTCCTTGCCTTTTTTTTCCTTCCTAAAAATGGTAAACAATGTTTCTTTTGGGTAGAGGGGAAGACCGGGAAGGAACTCAGTCTAGCTTCCGGGCAAAAATAGCCATGGCGTCTCCGTCAGATCCCAGTAGTTGTCGAGATCGAGACGCTGAGGCTCTTGCGTTTAATCCTAGTTTAACCCAGCAGTCAGGCGTAGAAGAAGAAGGTCCTGTTGAGACAGCTGCACATTTCGATCCTGATAAAACCCTAAATCTTGAATCGGCAGCGGAAGATCCCAGTAATCCGTCGGAACCAGAAGAATCCGACGCTCGGGATCAGCAACTGGAGCCGTCGGTTGAAGAATGTAGGAACGAAGAAGACGACATGGAAGTTACAGCTGCGGCGGACTCACAAGCCGTCAGCTCCTCCTCCGTTGCTCGCCGAGGCGGTGGGACAAAGCGGAAGAAAGGGAATCTTAAGAAGAAACGCACTATGGGGAAGTCGCAGAAGAAACTCACGGTACTTATCGAAACCTTAAGGCCAGTTCCCTTTGTGCCGGTCAAAACCCTAGATTTTGTTCGTCATGAGAAGCTCTTGAAGGCGCTCGGGTTGTGGGATTTTGTGCATTTGGAGTTCGACCAAAATATCCGTCGTGATCTCGTAGCGCAACTTATCGCGTTTTATAGCCAAGAGAGTAGGTGTAGCTATGTAAAGGATGCTAGGATTAATGTTAACCGTGCTGATTTGGCTCGAGCGTTGAAGTTGCCTATCAAGAAAAAAGACTGGGTTGTTAATCCAGATGAGGCAAAGGGCATACTAGAATCTGATGAATCAATCAAGTTTATCGAAGAGCTTGTTTCAACTTGGATTCTTCTTCAAGGGGATGATACGTGGATGATGCCAAAAGAGGTTGTGGACTGGGAAAAATGTATTAAGGAGAAGCAATTGGATAAGGTGGATTTTGCCGGGATGTTCTGGTTGATGGTTGAGAAGGAGCTGAAAGCTGAGCCGCCTCTGGGTCATTGTTACTATGCATCTCATATGCAGCTAATGATAAAATCCCAAAAAGAAGATTTACTGAAGGAACAGCCTGCAGTGGAGGCTGATGATGTGAAGCAGATTGATTTGGAGGTGAAGGAGGAAGAAGTTGGTGTTGCAGATTCTAAAATGGATGATGGATCTTGTGATTTGAAGGAAGAAGAGTTTTTGGAGGAACATACTATTAAGCTGAATATTGGACACGAGATTGTGTCTGATATGGTTGCCGAGGAGGAGCATCATCCTGGAGAAGAACAACCTATGGATTTTGAGGAAAGCAAGAAAGAAGAAGATGGAAGATGGCTTTGGAATGAAAACAGCAATATGGGTTCACATTTTATTCGTCCCTGTGATGTTGGTGGTGCTACAGTACGAGATGAAGATAATAAAATGGAAGGAAATGAGGAAGGGGGAGAAGACGACACAATCGAAGATGTAGCAGTTGAGGAAGATGAGGAAGATAGAGGAAAACATGGAGAGTTTCCGCTATTTCCTAATGGTGATACTCTGCATGGAGTTGCAGAGGAAAATCTTATGCTGGGAGATGCCTCTCCATTAGGTTATAGCTCTGGGTTGCAAACTCATGGCAATGCAACTGGTGGTTTTGTTGCATCTAGACTTGACATGCATATGGTTCCAGGTAGTTCTTCTCATTTCGCGAATGGCAACAAGAGGGAAATCGATCATGAGAATGATATTTCTTACCATTCTCATAACCCTGGCAGTAAGAGGTTGAGAACTAATGAACATTCCTGGGATGACAAGCTGGTGGATGTTCATACGTGCCTAGACCAGGTGGAACATTGGCTCCATAAAACTAGGTTGGCATACGCAGAAAAAGAACGGACTTTGGGAGAATCTAGTATGCACCATGAATTACTGATGACTGAACTGCATAGGAGGGAGGCAATGATTCAGCAATTGCATGAAGTGCAACAAAGTAAAAATTTAGACATCTATAAGCTTGAGAATGAGGTTCGAATGATGGCCAGTGTTTTGGAAGGTTACAGAAAGGCTTTGAAAGAAACACAGAAGGCATTTAGGGAGCACAGGAATCATTGCCCTTTGCGTGATAAACCGGTGTACAAGGATGTGAAGGGATCGGGAGGTTTAGTCCTGAGCACTACTGAAATTGAAAAGCAACAGTTGAGGCAAGAAGAAGAAGACAGGATACGACGAGATCTAATAGAGAAAAATATAAACGAGTTTGCAAGTGGCTGGCATGAAAAATTTGAAGGATACAACAAGAAAGTCAACTTGCTAGGAGATAAGCTAGACAAGGTAGAAAATAATGTGAAGCTTGTTAAAGAATCACTTTCAAACCGCAATATTTTGGACACGCCTGAATGTGCTACAATGGCAGAAGCTTGAGGATCTTGGAAGGTATTACACTCTTGTACTCTAAATCTAGTTATAAAGTAGCAACCTCTTTTTGTTCCTTATCTAGTTAGGTGTGCAATTTGGGCATCCACCCGCAAAGGGTGGATTTTGGTGAAAAAACAGTATCCGACTTCATATTAGAAAGGCAATGGTTATACAGCTCTTAAGAAAGGGTAGTTAAGATTGATAACAGAATCGACTCACTCTTGTATGCCAATCAAGTCAACTCCTGTCGATAGTTGTATCATCGGCAAATGTCTCCTTAAACCGGAATGATTATAGGATTTAAGTTAGGATTTGCCATGCCATTTTAAGGCTAGGATGAAGCAGTTATGTGTTACTTCAATCCAAAGAAGTGTTTAACTGAGTTGCATCTCAGCTTTCAAGCTCTTGTGTATTATATGATCAAAGCTTTACTTTTGCTGTTTCCTTTTGCTGTTTTAGGTTTTGGAGGTTTGCAAAAGCTACCCTTGAAGTTGATATGTTTTCAAACACTTGGAACAAAAACCCATGTGTAGTGACGGATGTTTTGGGTTTACGGTTTAGGATATTTGAAAGTTGTAGCCTTTTCTTTGTAAAATTTTGCAATCCGTCTGTGTATACAAAAAAAAAAGTGTTCGGATTTACATCTAATTAGACCGTGTTGGTCCACTAGATTGTATAATTCCAACTTCGAAATGTCTTTTCTGTGTTTGAAATGCACCAATTTGATTGATAGTTTGATAGTGGGTAAGTAAATGGTTTCCTTACACCAATAATCTTAAGCTCAAAACTAAATTTGTTTTCACATGTGATAATAAAATTGATTTGATTATTTATAGCATTAAATTATATCTTATTTGTTGATGATGTGTTTTTATCCTAGAGTAATTTCAAGATTATTAATCTATTAAAAAATATTGGGAAATAATATAAAATGAGATGGAGATTATTAGTTCTAATATGTAAAGTTATGTGTTAAATATTCGAAACATAAATGTATATATGTATCTATTTGTGATTTTTTGTTGGACATTAAATGTTTGGAAGTTTTTTTTTCTAAGAAAAAACAGAAGGAAGGAATTTATGGTGTAATTTAAGAGGTGAAATAGCAAAGGTATATAATTTTTGTTTCATGTATACTCTGGAAAATTTAATAAAATATAAATATTACAAAAACCAAAACAAATTTGACGAAAAGACATGTGTTTTTAGTTTTTGTAAGTGAAAACATATATACGGTTGGCGAAATTTCGAAGCGAAACCTATTTCAAAGTTGAAAACAAAGAGCGAGATGTGATTTTGAAGTTGAGAGCAAGGATCGAGGTGAGGAAGAAAAAAATTCCGAAGTTGAGAGCAAATAAATTGTAAAGTGAGAAAGAAAGAAAGAAAGAAAGAAAGAAAGAAAGAAATGACAAGGATCAATAATGAAGAAGAGAACACGAGTCAATGTTCATTGACCTCTGTGAATGGATCAGTTTCTAAGGTGAGGAAGAAAAAAATTCCGAAGTTGAGAGCAAATAAATTGTAAAGTGAGAAAGAAAGAAAGAAAGAAATGACAAGGATCAATAATGAAGAAGAGAACACGAGTCAATCTTCATTGACCTCTGTGAATGGATCAGTTTCTAAGGTTTTACTTTGCAGATGAAATACATTAGGAATTAGATTTTTGAAATTGAAATTGTTTGTTGATTTAAAATGGGTGCGAGACTCAGTGAGTTGCTTAAGTTAAAGAGGGTCATGAATCTCAGTGAGTCGCTTGAGTCGAAGAGGGTCAAGAGTCTCAGTGAGTCGCTTGAGTAAGAGGGTCATGAGTCTCAGTGTGTAGCTTGGGTCGAAGAGGTCATGAGTCTTAGTAAGTCACTTGAGCCGCAAGGATCGTTTGAGTCGCAAAGGATCATATAGGTCTCAGTGAGTCGCTTGAGTCGCAAAGGGTCACATGGGTCTTAGTGTGTCGGTAGAAATCTAATGTGTTCTTAATTGGTCATTTGCAGGTGCCGCCAAAGCCGAAGTTTTTCTATGAATTCAAGCATATGCACAAAATGCCAAAGATTTTCACCAAGTATTATCCATTTGAAATAATAAAGAAGTTGAGAGAAATGTTAAGTGAAGATGAATGGCATTGCTTCAACATGGAGTCACAATTTAGACATATATTCCATTACCAATGTGATTTCATCCTGATGAAGGTACACATGTTTGTCCTATTAAATCACTCAGTGATTGTACCGGACAAGAAGGAGATGTGGTTTGTCTTAAACGATGTTCACATCCGGTACTCTATAGTGGAGCATGCATTAATTACCGGATTGAACTGCGGATTCTATCCAGGAGGATGGGAGTCGAAACGTTATGATAAATTCAGGCTGAAGAATTTCAACCGTGGAAAGGTGATCGTCTCACAAGTGAGTGAAAAGCTTGTGAAGACGACGAATTTCGTCGACCGGAAGTTGGCAATATTGATGGTGTTATGGCAAGTTCTAGATCACAAGCCTTCATTAGATAATTCTATCAGCCATGATCTGATTGACATGGTTGACGACTTGAAATTTTGTGAAGGTTTTCCATGAGGGCTTTACACATTGGATAAGCTTGTGGATACTTTCCACAAACACGTTAGCAGGGAAACACCGAAACCAAAATGACATTATAACGGTTTCATGATCCTCTCATGGTAAGTTGTACATATTATTTGAATAACATGAATGTTTTCGTAGTTTTGTGTTCTTATCATTTTATTTTAATGTTTCAGTTACTTCAATTTGAAACCATTCATAGTTTGGGTGAAAATGAATGGTACATTGATGTTATGGATGTCGATCCATCATGACATGGATGTGTAAAAAGGGCAAAATCCAATTTGAACCTAAAATATGTATACGTGATCAAGCAGATCGGAGATTCTAAGTTAACAATTACACAAGGGTCACAATGGTCACAAAGGTGATAAAATTTCAAAGGGTCACAATAATTATTTGGTTCTTTTTGCAGGATATTCAAAGTATTCTTCATGTTAAAGAAGACGAAGAAGCTTTACTTTTTTATCTGCAGTATTACGAGGGATGTAATGACTCTAATGTTTAGATATGGAGGAACATCTACAAAGAAATCCAAAGGGTATTTGTTGAGATGACATCTGTAAGCTCAAACTGCTGACATGAAAAAAGAGTTATTGATGAGAAACAGAAAGAGAAAGAGAACGGGAATAAGAGGAAGAAGAACAATGGGGGAAAAGCAGTAGAGGTTGTAGATGTTCCACTCATATCTGAAGCTGATGAAAATATTATTGTAGATGTCTTTGCGAATGAACAAAGTATTGTTTAAGTTTAAATTTGGTTTATCTTTTCAAAATTTGAACTCGGTTTACTTTTTAAATTTTAAATTCGGTTTATTATTGTAAACAACGTGTACAAATCAAAATAACAGTAATAATAAAAATCTAAGTTCACAAAGGTCACAACGCAGAGACGACACGGTGCCCTCCTTCTACGTTGTAGAGGCTATGTGTGACTGCATAGAGACCGAGTCCACCGATTATCCCAACCTTAAGAAACACAGAGACGACACCTCCACCATGTCACCTTCGTGACGAAATCTTTCCATTCGTCCAACTTGACTTCCCACATTTGGTTAGATACATTCCCTGTATCGGTTTGTTAGTCTTCATTTCTTCTTACCTCTATTGATTACAAGGGTTGAGAATAATGCATGTTCTTCTTCTTTAATTATTCAATTTGTAGATGTCTCAGTATTCATCGAAGAATTTCCACGACATGTCCTACAACAAAAAGCAAAAGAAAAAATAGTCATATCTCTACATTTTCTACATGTAACAGATAGAGAGAGAGACGGATGGAAGAGATTACAAGGTAGCGGTAGAGATAGCTAGGAAGAATCACTTGGACGAAATGTGGGGTTTAAGAAATTTTCGATAGAGAATTTTTCAAATATTTTTCATAGACGAAGACGAAGAGAGGGCAGAGATGGGATTCAATCTCAAATGGAAGATGGTGATAGAACTTGATGAACCTTTTAATATATATATATATATATATATATATGGATGGACAAATGAGAGTGTGTCATAGACGGAGTATTAGAAAAAAGGTATAGTTGGCATTCAAAAAGATAGGAGTCTGACATCGAAATGAGAGAACGACATCCAACGGGTCCTATATGTTCCCGGAAAACCGTAGAAAGGTCACAAAGGTCACAAAAGGCCACAAACTGTAGAAAGGTCACAAAGGTCACAAATTATTTTACAACGTCAATCAATAGTTAAAAAGGTCACAAAGGTCACAAAAGGTCACAAACCGTAGAAAGACCACAAAGGTCACAAATTACTGTACAATGTCAAACAATAGTTAAAAAGGTCACAACGATCACAAATCACAAAGGTCACAAATTACTTTACAACGTCAAAAAAATAGTTGAAAATGACATTTCTAAAAAGACGTTGCATGGTTCGCAAGGTCACAAAGATCACAATAGTCCTTTTGCGTTATAAGGATGAAAGGACGAACAAACCAAATAAATCTTGATTTTCGTCCTTTCATCCTTATAAATCGATAAGTTCGTCAAGTTTGCATCTATTTTCATCCTTATAATACAAATAATGTATTATTACAAACTAAAAAACCTTTCTCTTTTTTTTATGCTGACGTTGATTGTCACGTTCTAAACATTGTCAGTGATGTTAGCATTTGAACCCGTTTGTCTTGACAAAGATGGAGTTTTTATTCGTGCTTCAACGGGTCTAGGATAACGATTCTCTTTAGACCTCTCACTTTTTCATTTTCTCAGCCAACATAGAAGATAAAAGCGTAACTTCAGAATATTGAGGAGGAATGTTCCAATCACTGCAATCAGGAACCGGATACACAATATTGGTGAGCTAAATGCCATGTATCTCGCAAGTAGTATGTTGAACATACTTCTGATATCTTGTGACCTTTATCAACCGTATGTGGAGCCGCAATTGTGTAACTGCATGAATTCTTATCTACATCAAACATTTTGCAGTCGCATGTTCTTTTTTGAAAACTCACTATGAATCTTCTACCCTTTTCATTTCTCACTTCATACTCATCACTCAGTATGTTCAATTCAATAACCTCTTACTTGAATTTCTGTTCAAACTATTAATGTTTCTCAACATATGGTGTTAAATTTTGAGAATCATCACCAGTAGCTGCTTCTAACCTATACCGATTGAACCATTCCATTGTCTTTCCCAAAAAATATCTAAAAGCACTAGCACCAAAACTTTTTTGATGTCTTCAACGTGGAATTTATTAATTCGGCCCCATCAGTGGTTAATAAGTTGTACCTTTCACCCTTAAATTTGCATCTTGCTCACTTAACAAGATCAAGTTCATCTTTCTCCAAATACTTTACAACATTAGAATACCTACGCAAATGTCCCAATAGTCACAAAGGTCATAGAGGTCACAATGGTCACAAAGGTCACAACAGTCACAAAGGTCATATTTGTACATGACATTCATATTATTAAATAACTCTTCAAATTCGTTCACTGTGTATGCTGCTGCACATTTGAAAACATTTCCGCCACAATATCACCCTTTGAACTCTTTTTACCTTGGCTTTTATTGACGTAGCTATTTATGTTTCACAATATATGTCGCGCATAAAAACCATGATCAACTTTTGTGTACACTTTTTTTTACTGTTTTTATCAAGCTTTTATGGCAATAAGATATCAAAAAGACATTACATCCATCCAGTATCACCTCTTTCAACCTTGACATAAACCACGTCCATGATTTGTCATTCTCTCTGTCGACTATTCCGTAAGCTAGAGGATATTGGTGATGTTCACCATCTTGCGCAGTTGTCACGATAAATGCTCCCTTGTACACTCCTATCAGAAATGTTACATCTACAATACTTTATGCATGTGTATCCATCCTCTTACAGCCGCTCCCATAGCCATAAAAAGGTATTTGAAACTTTTCCCATCAATGTCCAGCTGAAGATTTTCAAAAGATCCGAGATTTCTTTTTGTAAACATGTATAACCACCCTGGAAGCCTCCTATAACGATCAAAGTTATCACCATGAATATCCTTTTGAGAACTACATTTGCCTCTTAATGCCATCAAATACGATAAATTGGCACTGTACTTTACTTTTACACGAGCTATCAGTTCTTTTCCTGGAAGTGTTTCATATTTCTCGGCATATTTCTCATTCAAATAATCTTTAACCAATTGTGTTGTACCCTTTGTAGCTTTTGTCGATTTAGATACAGGTGAACACTTGTGAATGGGATAGTGTATTATCTCACTAAACAATTTGGAATTCGGATTGTTGTCACGCGTAATTCCACTTACAACCACTTATGACAAACTTTCATCGTACTTTCCACAGCTTCGAATCAGAACTCAATGTTGCATATCTAAAGGAAACTTCAAGTGAATCCTTCCTTACAAATGTTTTTACATCCTCATTACTATCAAACTCTTTTCCAATTTTAAGTTGTAATCTATCTTCAAACTCGAAGACTAAATTTCGATTGTTTGGTTTCTCGTAAACTACCATTTCCAAGTTATTCTCACCATTACCATCATCATCTTTATAAATTGTTGGCACATCAGTATCGCTTTATTACTACCAAAACCATAACTTCATGAACGACCATATTCATGACACGACCATCATCTTCTCTTAACTCATTGATATGTTCACTATCATAATTATCCGAATCTAAAATATTTAATGTTTTCGTGTGATTATTCCTAACTCTACTTTTGTTATTTAAACCTACAATAACACAGTTCTCATAATCTAAAACACCTCCATTCTCACCTCCTCTAGCAATGCTTCCAAAATCAAGAATTAGAGATTCAACTTCCCTCTCAATTTTCATTTCACACTTCACACTTGTCGATTCAATCTCCACATAAAGCAGAGGTCGAATTCCTCTTATTTGATCAAATAAATAACAAATAAGATGGTAGTCATTCATTATATATGTTGGCTTCCTATTTTTGACAAATATTGGCAAATAACTTAACTTCAACTTCGTTGTATTTTTGCCCACTGTCATCTCAGCGCATAACTCATCAAATAAGTTGCTAGTATTTTAGACTAATTAGAGGATAATAAAAAAAATACTCTCTGATTTACCTGAACTCTTCCAACCCATTCAAATTCTCTATTTATTTTTTTTCCCATTTACCATCATATAAAAAATAAATCAGTGTAATTTTCTCATCCACTGAATCTATTACAACTGCAAGAAAAACATAAAAAGATGGTAAATTCTTATATGATATTCTGTGATCACTACGGCCATGTGTTTCAATATGACTCTATGACCCAATGCGATTGTCCGACTCAATGAGATTTTGTGATCCAATGCGACTTATGACCCACTGCGATCATGTTTTTCAATGAGTATGTGATCTAGTGCGGCTCGATGAGACTTTGTGATCCAATGCGACTTTGTGACCAAATGCGATCTTATGACTAACTGTGACCTTTTGACGCACTCCATTTAATCCAGTGACTCGTTTTGACTACAACACTATAAGATTCGTTTTGAAAAATAGAGAATTAAATCTATACATATTACTCACTACTCACTCAAGTTATAAAGTTCACAAAAGAAACACGAAAAACACAATTATATCCCCATAAACACTATTAATCTGCTAAAATTAAAAATAAACTTAAATCCAATTCAAAACTCACTATATATACCAGATTTTTTTGCAAAGTGTACTTAATTCCAAGCTTCTTTGTTGACAAAAAACGATTTCAACCTATTCCTGGTGAATTTGATGCCGATCTATTCGTGGTGAATTTGATGTTGATTTGAAGCTACTCTCGGTTAATCTGATGTGGGAGAAACGTTATTTTTGTGCCAGAAGAGAGATACAAATCGTGCTTTAGAGGAGAGAGAAAACTATCGATTAAAGTAAAAATGCAATATAGAATTATTAATATTATAAGGGTATAGTTGAAATTGAGATTTTTTTAGTAAAAAGTATGATTGAAGTCGTAATAGAAGTTCAAATGTATTTTTGAAGTTATCCCAATATAAAATATGATAAAATTCGAAAATGATAACTGACATAAAATCCATGTTTCATACATCCCAATTCACTTACCTTCGTTTTCTAAACTGATGATCATCTTTACTACCAATGTCCTAAACTCTTCCCTCCTTTTTTCTATTTTTATTAATAAATATTTCCTAAAATCTATTTTATAAACTTAGAAAGAAATGGGAGTGGTACCAATTATGTTATAATAGCATCATAAGGTTTATGTGTATATTCATGCTTATTTTATATAATATTCTAAATGTCTCTTTACAAAAAGTAATAAAA
Organism: Gynandropsis gynandra; assembly: GCA_036759665.1. Taxonomy (NCBI): domain Eukaryota; kingdom Viridiplantae; phylum Streptophyta; class Magnoliopsida; order Brassicales; family Cleomaceae; genus Gynandropsis; species Gynandropsis gynandra. The sequence continues at coordinate 5,464,542 of CM071862.1, forward strand.
TAAATAATTAAAGGGTATATTATTGATAACTGAAAGTGTATCAATATTAGGATAGATTTTAGCACCATTTTCGTATGTATCTTATATAGAGACGTACATTTCCGATATGATTATGCGGTTCACACACCCGTTTTGTTGGTTTTCGGGTTTTTAGGTGACAAGGCCTAAATGAGCTTAAACTGACGGATTCCTGATCAAAACCACATGAATTGAAGACATATCTACTCAGAGCCAAGATCGAGCTTCAGAACCCAAAGGAATACCCAAGAAAAGAGCAGTAAAGAGAAATTTCAAGGAGACAAGGGTGCCCGGTCGGGCACTATTCATCCACCCGCTCGGGTAAAACCTACGGGGTTTCATCCGCACACCTTGCACGACCCGGGCACAAAGGCAACGAGATCGGGTAGCCTTACCCGATCGGGCGCAAGAAATATACCCGCTCGGGCATTGATCCATCCAATTTGCCCCGAGAGTTTGCACGACTCGGGCCGCTCAACCA
>CM071862.1:5471280-5489475 GCA_036759665.1 Gynandropsis gynandra
CAGGGCAAGGAAAGGCTGGAAAAACATCTGGGAAGGCTCGGGAGGCATTGGAGAAGAAGAGAATCATCAATCCTTGCACCGGTAACACGATAGGGCAGGTCGAGGCATCGAATTCCTTAGAGTCTATCATGTATAGGATTATGTTATCTTTGTTTTCTATTTTCTCCATGAGTGAGTAGAGTCCCTACTGCGGGTAGGGATATCGGATTTGTATTGTATGAACAATGACTTGCGTTAATGCTTAGTTTTATTAATTTATTCTTGATTTATGGTTCTAGTTTATCACTGCTGGAAGGTAGGGTTGCACGTATCCATGGTTAGGAGGTTTAGGCTCGGAAGAATCACTCCTCACCTTAGGGCATGAATTTCCCGTTCTCAAGAATAGTTGATAGATCTATGATTCTTAGTTGTTTCATCTATGCAATTCCCGGTATCCCGTACACCCGTAGTGTTCACCATATCCGACTTTATCCCCAACCTAGTTTCGTTGTCACCACTTAGGTTAGTTTAGAAATTTAGGATCACATCCCTTTCTACCTCTTTTCCATCTTAGTTTAGTTTTATTCTTACTTTAGCTGCTTTAGTCCCTAGAGATCGACCCTGGTACTACACGATCCGTATACTTGCGGAAGTGGTCTAGGAATAATTATAACTCGTGTTTACACCACATCAATTATCAAAGATACCCTCGTGATAATAATTATTAAATAGAAAAAAATTGGAGAAAAGACAAATTTGCCTTCAGTTTTCGTACGTGAAAAACACATGTTCTGGCAGTTTGAGAGGGATCGATTTGAAATTGGCAAGAAGAAGAATTCAAGTTGAAACTAAGGAAATCTTTAAGTGAGAAAGAAATGGCTAGAATTAATAGTGAAGACGAAGGCATGAGTCAATCTTCAATGGCGTTAGTAAGTGTAAGTAGATTTGTAGGGTTTTGCAGACTATTGAGTCGCAAATCTGTTTGTTGATTTGAAATGGGTGTGAGTCACAATGAATTGGTTGAGTCTTAGTGAGTCGATTGAGTCTCAGTGAGTCATTTGAGTCTCAGTGAGTCGCTTGAGTCTCAGTGAGTCGATGGAGTCTCGGCGAGGCGGTTGAGTCGCAAGGGTTGATCGAGTCTTATTAGGTCGCAAGGGTCACACAAGTTGTATGGGTCACTTGAGCCGCAAGGGTTGCTTGAGACTCATGAAAATATTTGACTCAAGCGACTCATTAGGTCTCAATGGTCGGAATGGTCGTTTGAGTGTCATTGAGTCGCAAAGGTCGTTTGAGTCGCATGGGTTGCTTGGGTTGATTGAGTCACACGGATCGCTTGTGTCGCATGGGTCATTTAAATCACATGGGTCAATTGAGTCACAAGGGTCGTTTGAGTCGGTAGAAGTCTAATGTATTCTTAATTGTTCATTTTGCAGGTGCCACCAAAGCTGAAGTTTGTGTATGAATTCAAGCACATGGACAATGCCAAAGATCACCACCAAGTGTTATCCTCACGAGAAAATAAAGAAGTTGAAAGGAATCTTAGATGAATATGAGTTGCATTACTTCGACAAGGAGTCACAATTTAGGCATTTATTCCATTTCCAATGTGAGTCCATATTGACAAAGGTTCAAATGTATGTCTGATCGTCTCGTTTTTACACGTATTTCTCGCATGATTTTAGAGATGTTTATGATATAGATGCGATGTTTACGTATGATTTTGTATTCGTTTTACTCGTTTTCGTGTTTTCGTGTTCTTACAGGTTTTAATGCAATTTCGGTTCGTTTCAAAGCTAAAGAACATACATGGGACAAAGTAATAGCATCGAGGATCGTAACAGAGCAAACGGGCAAGAAACGGGGCAAGACAACAACATGGGCGGCCAAGCACAATGCATAGCATGACTGGGCTCAACAAACAAACACACGCCCTACCATGCATCATCCTCAGCCCGACTGTTATCAACAGAAATCAACAATGCCCGACCGTGCATCAACCTCAGCACGATCGTGCCCAACAACCAACACACATGTCCGATTGATCACTCAATGCCATGCACGGTCGAGCTCCATATTTTGCACGACCGGGCTTATCTAACCACATGATGCACTACCGTGCACCAATCATAGCTCGACTGGGCTCTTGAAACAGAAACAATCCCTGAATGATCAGCACGGCTCAGGCATGTATCAAGCCCGACCGATCGTCCATTGCTTGAGGTGCTCGATCGGGCTCAGCATCTTGCACGGTCGTGCATGGAGACACACGGACTTGAAACACAGAAAAGGAAACATTCAGCCGTGGAGAAAAAAGGAAGATCATGAGAGAAGAATGGAAAAGGATGGAAATAGGGGAAAGAAGAAGAAAATAAAAGAGAATATAAGAGGAAAAAGGACATATTAAATCGGTTTTACGCAACAAATGTTACAGAGAGTTACATAGAGAGACATGGAGAGGAAGAAGACTGTTCGTGAGTTTCTGGCAAGAGACATTCAAGGGCATTGGAGATCAATTCAGGACTTCGGTTTTTTTTGGTTTTTATGTTCCTTAAACTATTTATTTCGATTACGTTTGTTTACGGACGCATGAGTGAGTAGTCCTTTTGTTCTAGGAGAAGGGATTAGCCCATGGTTGTCCCGAAACCACTCTGATTTATCTTTGAATGCAATTTCCCATTTTCGTTTATCTATTCTTTGTCTGAGTGGTTTATTGACTTGTGTTTTCGAATGACCACGTAGATGCATGTTTTAGGAACTTAGGAGAAGGACCGAAAGGAGAATTCTAATTCTAGATAATTAGGTTTAGAAGAATCGAGGTTAGGCAACAAAAGTAGGGTAGTAGTGGTTGAGGGTAAAACGGATGAATCATAGAACTTATGGGTTTAGCTTAAGGTGTCAGCCACAAAAGTAGGGGATAACTTAACTAGATCACGTGTCTATGCCTTGAAAGAGGGTAGATATCATATTAGGATCGTCTGTCTTAGATAACTTGATCGCGATTGCATGATTAGATAGGTTGATTGTTGGTTTCGGTAGTCTGGTGGTGAAACCGGATTCCTAAAACGTTTGTGTCCTTGTTAAGAACTCGTTAGTTTATTGTTTTTAGTATTTCATTCTTTAAACCATATTTCATTCGTTTGCAAGTTTGATTCGTAGTTTGAGTTTATGTTGTGTTGCATAGTCCCTATGGGATCGACACCTAGAGTACTACACACGTGTCGTGCACTTGCGGGTGGTTTAGGTTAATATTTGTTTAACATTGAATTGCATCAATGTCCTACTAAATCACTTTGTGATTGTACGAGATAAGAAGAAATTGTGGTTCGTCTTCAGCGGTGTTCCCATCCGGTACTCTATAGTGAAGCATGCACTAATTTCCAAATTGAACTGCGAACCCTATCCCAAAGGATGGAATTCTAAAAAGGTTGATACATTCAGACTAAAGAATTTTGACCGTGGAAAGGTGACCATCGCAAAATTAGTGAAAAGCTTTTGAAGGCGAAGAATGCCAACCACCGGACGAGGTTGACAACTTTAATGTTGTTGGCGCAAGTTCTGGATCACAAGCCTTCATCAAAAAATTTTATCAGCCATGATCTCATTGACATGGCTGATGACTTGGAATTTTGTGAAGGTTTTCCATGGGGGCTTTACACATTCGAGAAGTTTTTGGATACTTACCACAAGCACGTTAGCGGGGAATCACTGAAACCAAAATGACATTGTGGCGGTTTCATGATCCCACTAATGGTAAGTTGTATATATATTATTTGAATAACTTGAATGTTTTTGTACTTTTTGCAATTTTATCGGTTTTTTAATGTTTCAGTTACTTCCATTCGAAACCATCCTTAGTTTGGACGGAAAGGGATGGTATGTTGATGTTATGGATGCGGATCAATCATGTCAAAGGATGTGCAAGAAGAGGGTTAAATCCAGTTTTAACTCGAAGTATGTAGACATGATAAGGCAGATCGGATATTCTAATATAATAATTACACAACGGTCACAAGGGTAATAAGGGTCATAAGGGGTCATAATGGTTACTTTTTGTTTTTGCAGGATATTCGAAGTATTCTTTATATTGAACACGAAGAGGAATCTTTACTTTTTGATCTAGAGGATTATGAGGGATGCCACGATTCCGATGTTCATAAATGGATGGAACATCTATGTTGAATCCAAAAGGTATTTATTGGGAGCACATCCGTAAGTAAGAACTGTTGACGCGAAAAGTGGCTCTTGGTGATTAAAAGAAAGGGAAAGGAAAGGGGACTAAGAGGAAGAAGAGCGTGGGTGAAAAAAACAATAGAGGTTACAGATGTTCCATTCATATCTGAAGCTGACGAAGAGGAAGGATGGGTAGGTGTTGCTGAAGCTGATGAAGACAGAGAAGGTGATGTTGAAGCTAAAGGGGAAGGTGATGCTAAAGCTGAAGCTGAACCTGAAGGATAAGGTGATGATGAAGGAGAAAAATTTGCAGTTCCTCTAACACTAGAGCATATATTAATAAAGGAAATAAAGAAGTCAGAGAAAAGATTAATCAACGCCGTAAGAGAACTTCTAAGGGATGTCGAGTTTCATTTGCCTAATCTAAAATCAAAGGCGACAAAACATAAAGGTGCTAACAAGGCAAAATCAAAGTCTGTCGAGAAAGATACGAGCACCAGACACCAATCTTCCGGCGCTGTGAGAGATGATGATTTTGAATTCCTTTTATGTCCATATCCAGTGTTAAGAAAAGAGCCAAGCGAAAGAGCCGGTTGAGTCAGAGGCTGAAAATGACTCTGGAGATGGCTCAGAAGAGGATTTGGCAAACATTTCGAGATTAGTTGAAAATTTTATATCTGTCGCCATCATTCCTATAATTGAATACATTTCCTAAGAGGTTACTGCAGCGGTTGCTCCTGTAGAAGTTCCACTAAGTAAGTAATATTGAGTGAAAAAGGTCATTTGAGTCAATTTCCATCGAGAGTCGGCATGGGTCACAATGGTTGCATATGTCCCATGAGTCGCAAGGGTCGCATATGTCCCATGGGTCTCAAGAGACGCATGGGTCAAAAGGGTCACATGGGTCTCATATGTCCCACGGGTTGCATCAATGTAATGAACGATGAGTCTAATGAAAGAAGTAATTTTTATGCAGATACTGCCATCGGTGTTCTTGAGGAGGTTCCTACCGAGGATACTCCAGTGGGTCCTGTCGAAGAGGTCGCCGCTGAGGAGGTTCCTCCCGAGTATACTCCAGTGAGTCATGTCGAAAAGGTCGCCGCTGAGGAGGTTCTTTCCAAGGATACTCCAATGGATCCTATCGAAAAGGTCATCGTTGAGGAGGTTCCTACCGAGTATACTCCAGTGGGTCCTGTCGAAGAGGCCACCGCTGAGAAGATTTCTGTCGAGGATACTCCAGTGACTCTTGTCGAAGAGGTCGTCGCTGAGGAGGTTCCTTGCCGAAGTACCACCAAGTAAGTAATATTGAGTTACAAAAGGTCATTTCAGTCACAAAGTTTGCATTGGTCGCATGGTTCACAAAAGGTCGCATTGGTCGCAGGGTTGCATGGGTCGTAGGGTCACATGGGTTGCATGGTCACAGGGTCGCATGGGTCGTAGGGTCACATGGGTCGCATGGTCGTAGGGTCGCATGGGGCGCATGGGTCGTATGATTTAAATGAAATAAATTTTATGCATTTGCTGCACTTTTATCAAAGGAGTCTGATAGTCCAATGGTAACTAAACGAATTTTATGACCACAGAAGGCAAGAAAGGAGCCATATGTTAAACCTTCGCCGACGAAGAGAGCAAAAACAGGGCGAGGGAGAGGGCGAGGGAGAGATGTTGATGTCGAAACCACAGAAAATGTAGTTCAAGAACTCGTAAAATTGTGGTTCAAAAACTCGTAAAAAAAGGTGGTTCAAGAACCCGTAAAAAAGTTGGTTCAAGAACATGCAGAGAATCAGCATTTTATGTAGGACCTTAAGGGACAGGAAGAGGGTAGGATAACCTGAGATCATTCTTTCATTGACGCTAGTGGTTTGAAATTCTCTACTCCATATATATTTATGATGAAACCTCGTCAAGAGCATTGGTGGAAATCTAACCTAGATTGTCGCGGGGACCAGAGTTTTAGCAAATCATATTAAAGGTTAATGTATGGCTTGAAGATGATGTAAGTTTTTTTAACCCTTAGTCACAAAAGTTACAAAGGTCACAGAGGTCATTTTGTGTCATATGTATTCATGTTGTTAATTTTTTTTTCAGCAATTGGATGAGGCGTTGTTCGAGCTGTATAATCGCATGAGCACATTCCACTACATATATCAGAATTATTATGTTTGTCCTATTACTTTCATGCAGACACTCACGATGTGGATGTACGAAGATATGGAAGAATTGCCTGAAACTCTTACTGAATATTTGGATGACAAGTATTCATTCAGAAGTAAATACAAACTAGTGAATCATTACGATGGCTTGTTCTCGATTCCAAACATTCTATCATCTGAAAATTGATATGTACATGTTCATTAGGTAGCCATGAAAGTGGATTTCAAAACCCGATGCATCACGGTATACGACTGCCAGAGCAGGATAAAGGAATCACATATCGGTCCGGTGTTTGAAATCATAAGAACAATTATCTCCAAGATGTTTTGACTTGGAGGTTTTCCTTCCTTCGCCCTTGGACAAGATAAATGACAGTACGAGTATTATGAAGGTATGTCATAGAACAAAAGCGCGAGTGAGTGTGGTGTTTACTCCTTCAAATTTTTAGAAGCCGCTATAATAAAAAGACGTGGGACTTTACCCTTAATTTGCAACGACAATGTTGCTTCCATGCATGAGAAGATGGTTGATGATGTATTTGGGAATGGAAGATGTATCCCTATACCCCGAGACTAATGGCATCCCATCATTTCATCCTTTAAATTTGATTCATATTTATTTGTAAATAACTTGATAAATTTTTTATTTTTTAAATTGATTCATATTATTTGTAAATAATTCGATTTGAGTCATAATATATTATTATTTTTATAATAATAAAAAGGAGTAGTAGGGGTCTAAAGGTCGCAAGGGTCGCAGGGGTACAAGGGTCGAAGAGGGGTCAAAAGGTCGCAGAGGTACAAGGGTCGCAGATGGGTCCAAGGGTCGTAGGGGTACAAGGGTCACAGAGGAGTCAAAGGAACGTAGAGGTACAAGGGTCGCAGGGGTGCAAGGGTCGCAGAGGTCCAAAGGTCACATAGGTTCAAGGGTCGCAGAGGGGCAAAGGGTCGCAAAGGGGTAATATTTATTTGTAAATAACTTGATAAATTATTATTTTTAAACTTGATTCATATTATTTGTAAATAATTTGATTTGAGTCATAATAAATTATTATTTTAATAATAATAATAATAAAAAAGAGTCTCAAAGGTACAAGGGTCGCAGGGGTACAAGGGTTGCAGGGGTACAAGGGACGTAGAGGGGTCAAAGGGTCATAGGGGTTAAAGGGTCGCAGAGGTACTAGGGTAGCAGGGGTACAAGGGTCTCAAGGGTCAAAGGGTCGCAGAGGTACAAGGGTCACAAGGGTCAAAGGGTCGCTGGGGTCCAAGGGTCGCATAGGTACAAGGGTCACAGAGGGGTCAAAGGATCGCACGGGTCCAAGGGTCGCAGAGGGGTCAAAGGGTCGCAGGGGTACAAGGGCCGCAAAGGGGTCAAACGGTCGCAAAGGGGTCAAAGGTCGCAGGGGTACAAGGGTCGCAAAGGGGTCCAAGGATCGCAGGGATACAAGGGTCGTAAAGGGGTCCAAGGGTCGTAGAGATACTAGGGTCGTAAAGGGTACAAGGGTCGCAAGATTTACAAGGGTCGCAATAATAGTAAATAAACAATAATATTGATACTAACAATAATATTAACTCCAGAATAATAGTAAAAAACTAACCAAATTCAAACAGAAGTTCAAGTTCTAGGGAAAGTTGTTGTTTAAGGAAAGTTCAAACCGATCAAAATAGAACTAAAATCAAACTTTGTTTTTGTTAGACCCTGTTGGAGGGACAAACCGAAGCGAAGGTGTTACTCCATTCGAAACCAGTTCGAATGTGAGGGAACAACCCTCGTTTTCTCTATTTTTGTGATAAAACTTTCTCCAATCCCCTCTGATGCTAGCGCCACCACGAGTCACGCGCCTTAAATATACCGACCATGCCCTTCCTTAATCGTTTATCAGCATTATCTTACATCATCTATCGTAAAGACTGCTCGACCTCGCAATCCTTGTCGGAAGGGTGTGCGATATCACCCAAGTTACATCAGTAGAAATGATTAAAAATCGAATAAATAACCGAAGTTATATATGATGAATCAGTTTGAGGTCACTTACCAATGCATCTACGACAAGATTTGAACGCGTGGATGGTACACTGAAAATCTTCTAAGCAAAAGAGTATGACCCTGCTTCAGTGTATGATGATGATATAAATGATGATGATTCTCCGAAACCGGTGACATTAAAAATCATGTCACCTTCATGATGGAAAACCACGAAATCCCTAATATGAAAATCATGGTCTTTGTAGAACCTTTCCATCCATCAGTGAATCTGGAACCATCCAACTTGACTTCCCATGTAATTGTTAGAGCAAAATATGGGTGGAAGATGATGAGAGCTAGAGAGGGAGTTTCGTGTTATTCAAAAAAAGGAAATGGTTGGAATTCGAAAAGACATGACTCTGACATCGAATCGACGTAAGATGGAATTCGAAAAGACATGACCACACAGTTATGTTTTTTGAAATTTTGGTGAAAAGTTCGGCGAAAATTTTTATGAAAATAATACATTTACAATGCCAAACTAATTTATGGGTCGCATGTGAAAATAATATGTTTACAACGTCACATGGATCGCTTGGTCGCATGGGTCGCATGGTGAAAATAATACATTTACCGTGTCGCATGGTGAAAATAATACATTTACCGTGTCACATGAGTCGCTTGGTCGCATGGGTCACGTTATGAAAATAATACATTTACAGTGTCGTATGGGTCGCATTATGAAAATAATACATTTACAGCATCGCATGGGTCGCTTGGTTCCATATATGGATCAATAGATGCGAACTAGACGAATTTACGGATTTAAGATGATAAAAGGACAAAAACCAATCAAAATAATATATTTACAACGTCAAACTAATGAATGCCCATTGAGGGTCGCATAGGTCGCTTGGTCGCATATATGGATCAATAGATGCTAACTTGATGAATTTATAGATTTAAAAGGATAAAAGGACAAAAACCAATCAAAATAATACATTTACAACGTCAAACTAATTAATTTCAACTGAGGGTCGAATAGGTTGCATGGTTCAACTTCGGGGGCAGCATGTTTTGAAGAATGGTGATACATTCCTCGGTGAGTGCTACCGTCTCATTCTCTTCGATACGCCTATCCTTGGAAAGAACCTCCTTAAGGAGTTTGGCGTGATTAGGCATTTTTTGGTGGGCTTCCACGAATGGGATGTTGATGTTGAGCTTCTTGAGACCCTCTAGAAATCTGCCTACTATCTCTTCGTTCTTGTTTCCCACCAACCGTTGAGGAAGCGATATTGGAGGTTGATACGCCGGTGGAACAACATATGGTTTGTCCAGATCTGGTTCAACTCCTTCCATAACGTGACAGTACCTTTGCCATTTTCCATAGACGTTCCAGCAACTTGTTCTTGCCCTTTGGACGGCGAGTGCTCAATCACATCACTACTGCACAAGCTAATAACGTTCACGTACTCTCTCGGGTTTGGATCGGGTTTTCTGGGAAGTTGTCCTTAATTCCGAGAGGATGAGGCAGCTTGTTATGCTATCGAGTTTTCTAACATCTTCACATGTGTTTTGAGCTCGTTGATTGCAGCCCCCATGTCCGGATTGAACTTGGCTTGAACGGTCGGGCACGGTCGGGCACTCCATTCCCTCATGTGTCTGGCTGTGCTATGCATTGTGCTTGGTCATGCAGATTGTTGTCTTGCCCATTTCTCGTCCCATTTGCTCTGTTACGATGCTCGATGCTAATACTTTGTCCCGTGTACATTCTTTAGCTTCGAAACGAACCGAATTTGCATTAAAACCTGTAAGAACACGAAAACACAAAAATTAGTAAAACAGATACAAAATCATACGTAAACATGGCATCTATATCGTAAACATCTCTAAAATCATGCGAAAAATACGTATTAAAACGAGACGATCATATTCTCATCCACCAAATCCATTGCACCTGTAACAAAAAACCAAAAGGGGTAAATTATGTGACCCACTGCGACCATGTGTTTGCGACTCGATGAGACTCTGTGACCTAGTGCGACCGTGCGACTCGATGACAATTGTGATCCAGCGCGACCATGTGTTTCAATATGACTCGTTGACCCAGTGTGACTCGATGATATTCTATAACCCAGTGCGACCGTACGACTCGATGAGACTCTATGATCCAGTGCGACCATGCGACTCGATGAGACTCTATGACCCAGTCCGACCGTGCGACCCTTTGACCCCTTTGCGACCCTTGTACCCCTGCAACCCTTTGAACCCTTTGCGACCCTTGTACCCCTGAGACCTTTGGACCCTTTTGCGACCCTTGTACCTCTGCGACACTTTGACCCCTTTACAACCCTTATATCTCTGTGACCTTTGTACCAATGTGACCCTTGTACCTCTGCGACCCTTATACCCATTTGTGACCCTTGGACCTTTGTGACCCTTGTACCTCTACGACCCTTGTACCTCTATGACCCTTGTACCCCAACGACCTTTGGACCCATGCGACTCTTGTACTTCTGTGACCCTTGTACCCCTGCGACCTTTGGACCCCTGCAACCCTTTGACCCATTTGCGATCCTTGGACCTTTGCGACCCTTGTACCTTTGTGACCCGCTACGACCGTGTAACTCGATGAGACTCTTTGACCCAGTGCGACCGTGCGACTCGATGAGACTTTGTGACCTAGCGTGACCATGTGTTTCAATATGACTTTGTGACCCAGTGCGACCATGCGAGTCGATGAGACTTTCATTCATTGCAATCATTTGATATTTCAATAAATATGACTCGTTTTGTCTACATCAATAAGACTCGTTTTGAAAAAGGGAAAAACAAATCTATACATATTAATCACTACTCACTCAGGTTATCCAATTCACAAAAGAAACACGAAAAACACAAGAGAAACACGAAAAACTCACTATACATAACTGGTTTTTCTGCGGAACGTGCTTAATTGCAAATTTCTTTATTGATAACAAACGATTTCAACCTATTTGCGGTGAATCTGATGTCGATTTCAAGCTACCTGCGACGAATTTGATTCTAATTTCAAGCTACTCACGTCGAATCTTATGTGGTGTGGCAGAATAATAATTTTCGCGCCACAAGAGAGAGAAATCGAGGTGCTTTGAAATAGAGAGAAAAAAATGTCGATTAGATAAGGATAATATGAAGTTATCAATATTTTAATTATAGATTTGAAGCTGAAACTTTTTGTTTTTGAAATTATAAATAACATAGGAAAGGTGATAAATAATAAAAAGAAAAGGTTAGAGATTGAGATTGTTATCAAGAGAAAGAACAACAAACCAATCATATAGCGAGTCCGTTAGTGGTCCCTTAAGAACACATCACGTGAACGTACAGCTTCGCCTTCTCACATGCCTCCACGCGTTCCCTTACTTCTTATGTTTTCCAATGTTTACCCCAACATTTTCTTACTTGACCATTTTCCCCCAAATATCCAAACCGGAATTGGAAGAAAGAAAAATAAGAATAAGACATATTGTTTAGATTCAAGATATCAAGGCCACAAATATTTGATATTTTTTTTTCATTTATGATTGTTAAACTTATTAAATAATAGACAAACTAAAATTTATTACTAAATAGAACTATTAACTTCAAAATTATTCAAAAAAAAATTGTATCAACATAAATAAATGGGCGTTGACCATTTTGTTTCTATAACATGACATAAGGAATTTACAAACGAAATTTGAAATTTCGATATTTTTATTACATAATGAATATCATTGTGTGTAATTCAGCAATTATAATAGATGGATAGATTTATGACATAACAAATGCTTTTGAGAAAATATTAAGAAACTTCATCATTCTATTTTATATATTCCTTGTAGTGTTTAGCCTTTGTGGTTAATAATACATATAAGGGGGAAAAAGTAAGCTATTAATCATAAATCTTAATTAGTACACAATGCTCATTGCTTAAACACTCCAAAAAAATCGAATAATTAATCAATCGGCTAAGTTCTTTTTACAAACAACAATTGATGCCCTCGACTCGATTCCCTTCCCACCCCAAAAAAAGAAGAAGAAATTATTAGAAAAAATCAGATACATAAAATCGAATTCATCACAGCTAAAAAATGTGATTAGATTAAGAAAACGTCTTCTTGACAAAGAAATTTTATCAATAATTCGTGCAATGGAGAGAGAGAGAGAGATAGATTAGACGTTGACGAGTTGTTCTGTCTCGCCGGAGGGCTTAACGTCGGTGGCGGCCGGAGAATGATTGGAGTTCTCCATCTTCTTGAGATTTTGCTGATGATAAACTTGTCTCAGTCTCTCTATTTCTCTCTTCAATGCTTCTTGATGTGCTGCAAAATTTATATATATATATATATATTAGTTACAAATTATTATTATTATTATTATTATTATTATTATTATTATTATTATTATTATTACTATTATTATTATTATTATTATTACTATTATTATTATTATTATTATTATTTTCTTGTGAATATTAAGTAAACCTATGTTATTATTTACTTCTTGATATTCAACTCTATTTTTTGTGAAAGTGAATGCAGCTCATAAGTTGTAGAAGAAAAACATAATTGGTGAAGCTCTACTAGAATCGTCAGTGATAATTAAATACATAGACACATATAGATACATATGCATATAGATATAATGATATATATATATATAAAGAGGGCACAAGTATATGTTGATATCCATAATTTCCCCGACCACCTAACTAGATAATTTAATCAATAGTCATATCATTATAGAAATTCAATTGATTTTATGTCCTATGTATAGATAATAACATTTTTATATTATTATAGTGGAAATTTCATTGATTTTACGGTTCATGCTTATATTGAATCCCAATTAACGTGAATACATTTGATGAAATATATATTTTTGTTCACGCAACTCACATATCGAACTAATCAGTTTTGATGAAATCATTAATTTTCATATTCCAATTTAAAAAGTTAAAAGGGTGAATAATAATATGAAATATACCGTCTTTAAAGATCTTATCTTGGGCTAGAGCGGCGATTCTTTGCTTGAGAGCGCTGTTGTCGACGTTAAGAAGCAATCGCTGGTGATCCAAGAACGCAACTCTTGGCGATAGTACCGACACTTCCGCCTTAATCACACAGATTAATTAAGTACTATATTAATTAATCTTAATACATACGTAACATAATCACATTTACATATATACATATATATATATATTATGGTTGTAAAGTATAATAAATATACCTGCAACGAAGTAACGCTGCGTTCGAGCTCCGATATGTATTGCAGTTTCCTCACTCGTGATCTTTGTGCGGATTGCCGGTTCGCTAAAATCCTGAAGATCATATTTAATAATATAAAGTTCATAATTTAATTATGCATTGATTATTATAAACAACATGCTGTGATTTTGATGTTACGATTCATTATTGTTTTATTAATGGGTATAATGGTAGTCGGGGAAATTATCCGTACGTGCATGCATGATCCTTTTTGGTTGTTAATAGTAAACTATCATGTATCAATTAATATAAAGTTATTTAATAACTTAATAATTATCACCTCTTAACCCTTTTGGGATCGAGAATTCGATTGCCGGAGTCGGAATTCGTCGGCAGAGCATCTTGTGGCTCCGTCTTGCATTGGCTTTGCACTTCCTCCGCTTCGCCGGCGATGCGATGGGCCGCGTCCTTGTGGTGGTTATCAGACGGTGGCTCTTTTGTCTCGTCATTGATGCTGTTGTGATCGGACGGCGTGGAGGTGTTGGAGGACGACCCAGTGGGGCCTACATTGTTGTTTTGGCCGTGGTTGGGAGGGGCGTCGGAGAACATGGACATGAACTGGTCGTCGTCGAACCTGTCGAAGTGGTGGTTATGGTGGTGGTTGCTGACGTGACCATGGACGCCGGAGACAGGGGCCTCGAGGAAAGCGATTGAGTCGCTGATGGAGCGGCGGTGGGTGCCGCGGCGGGCGGCGGAGAAGTCGAGAAACTCGTCGACCCATGATGGGTTTTGTCCTCCTCCGGCGAAGGGGGAAACGGAAGGGAGCTTTTGGGAGGAGAAGTCCGGCCAATGAGGAGACATGTTTGGGATTTTGGGAGGGAGTTGTGCCATTATGACAACGCCCAAATTATATATCTCGTAATCACACAACAGATATCGAAATTGATCCTCGGAAAAACTAATGAATAACAATAAAAACTTAATTACAAAAAATAACTGACACAAACCCAGTTGAGAGAACCGAAAACCCAGATGAAAAATCCAAGAAAGAATCAAAATTTGAGGCAGAATTATGATAACAAGAATGATGGAATCGAACGAAATGTGATAGAACAGAGGAGGAAGAAAGAGGGAGAGAGAAAGAGATAGGAGGTAACAAGAAGAGGAAGGAGAGGGAATGGATCAAAACGAAAGAAGGTAACCAAAATGGCTATGTTTAACAAACAGTTGAAATATAAATAGATGGATGAAAGAAGCTGCGTGATATATATGATGATGGGAATAATATCCACACCATAAGAACAAAGTATGTAAAACTACAATATATATACATATATACATATAACTCAAGAGAACAAAATCAATCTCTATCTCTCTAAATGTCGCAGTGGGGTCACATGGGGAGAGAGAGATCGGACAGCTACGAAACAGCTGTTTGGGAGAGAGGTTTCAACGGTTGTAGTTTTTTTTAATTGTATAGAGAGATTCAGGGAGCACGTGCCTTTGAGAAGTTGTGACCCTTCTCTCTCTATACATACATATATATAATATAATAATATATCGCCTTCACTCCGCCCTTGCGGTAAAATTATACACAATATCTATTTGCCTTTAGCATCATCTTCTTTTACCCTAGTCATTTTATTATTATTTTTAATAGATTTATTATTTCTAATAAATCTATTAAAAAAAATAGATTTATTAGAAATATTAAAAATTATTGTTAATGGTATTGCGTATATATTATTTTATCGAATAATAATTAATAGATCCTAATAAAAAAAATATTAGAATGTTATAACATAAAATTGATCTATTTTAATAATAAGATTAAATGGAAAAATATATTTTTAAATAAATTTTAATAACACATGATAACTAAAATAAATATGAAGCTAGTTGAATATCAATGAGGTGAAATATATTGCATTGAACTATGAATGTGAATATTTTCTTCTAAATTATAATTAATTGTTATAATATTTCTTCTATATCTTAAAATCATATGAAAAAACAAAATAGTTGAATCCACTGAGTCATAGTTAGACTAAAAAAATTAAAAACATGTAACATATATAATATATTATTATATGGTGATATATAGTATATGGTGTTTATTGGTTAGAATTTGATTAACTTTGCAATCTTTATTTTTTTCTTCCATTTTTTTTTCAAATTTTCTCTACATTTTCTTTTATTATTTATATTTATTTTACAATATAAAATATAATAAAAATAAAATCAAAACTCCATCATTTTTTTTGTATGAGTAATGACAATAAAATTTCAAAGGATTTATCGTATCATCCATTTAAAGTAATTTATTAATGGTAATTAATGTAGAATAAAAAATAAAATAAAATAATAATAGGATGATGAGTTGGCAGCATGAGAGTTGAGAGATTTTGCAACTTTTTATATATAGATTTTATAACCCAAATTATTTTAAATTTTTATTCAAAGTTTTATAATAATAGGATGATGAGGCGATAGTGTGAGAATTGAGAGATTTTACAATTATATATATATATATTAATTTACTAATTTTTTTATTTATTTACATATATAATAAATAAAATATCCTCTAAATTAATATAAATATTTTATTTTTCTTTAAAATATTAATATTACTAATATATAATTCATTTAAAGTAATTTATGAATGGTAATTAATGTAGAATAAAAAAAACAAAAAAATACTTTAATGATGTGGAAGCTTGAAAAAAGAGAACCCACAAAAAATCAATATTTGTTAATAATTATTTTTCAAGTTTAATAATTTACTAATTTTATTTCAAGTAAATATATAAACATTTTTTGTTTTTTATTATTTATTAATTTACTGATTTTTTTGTTTACATATATATTAACTAAAATATCCTCTAAATTAATATAATTTGTGTTTCTTTAAAATATTAATATAACTAATATATAATTCATTTAAAGTCATTTATGAATGGTAATTAATGTAGAATAAAAAATAAAATAAAATAATAATAGGATGATGAGTTGGCAGCATGAGAGTTGAGAGATTTTGCAACTTTTTATATATAGATTTAGTGCTTTATATATACTGTATATATCATTATCCCATTAACGAATATTTGCGAATATTTGAGTATTAATATTTTTATTTATATTCGATAAATATTCAAATTTATTATTTATATTTGTGTTTATAAATTCAAATATTTGTAAATACGAATATTCGTTTTTTGTATCCGTATACAGATCTAATTTTTTTTTAAAAAAGAAAAAGATTTCAATAAAAACGAATAATTATCATATATAACCTAAATTAAAGTTTAAAATCATACAAAAATATATAATTTAACGGAATATCAAATATTCACATTCATCTCCACATCAGCCATTTAAATTTAATTTTTCTACTAATATCACCAATCCATCTAAAACAATGAAAAAAATTTGTTAGATTATCAAATTAATACATTAAAAAAATTTGCATAAAAGTTATATATTTACTGAATTCTGTTTTTTCGATATCTTACAATATCTCCATAACATTATCCAATCCATTTGGATTATGAATTCAATATTCAGTGCAAATTAAAGCTTTGAAAATATTAGTTATTTTAATGTATTTGTTATTTTAGTCCTCTAATTAATTTTATTATATATGTATCTATATATTAAATAAATTTTCTATTTAGTATTTAGAATACAAATAGTTTGGATAAGTGATTCTACTATTTTTATTTGTATTTGTATTTATCAAATATCTGATTTATAGTATTTGTATTTGTATTTATACCAACGGATATTCGAATTTTCGGTTACAAATATTTCTAATATTTTGTCCAGTCCTATAGTCCTATATATCATGAAGTTTTAGAAAAAAAGGTCATTTTTAAACGTAAAAATTAACCCTATAATTTCATCGGAACAAAAATAGAGATAAATCTTTAAGAAATAGACCAATTCAAGTTACTGACATCCAAAATTAAATTTGTACTAAAGACTTACGAAATCCGGATTCATTAGACAAATCGCCAAAATCGCAATCCGAATTTGTTTTATAATTTTTGTAAAGATGTTGTCCACTATTGATGAAAACATAATTTCGTATTCCTCTATTATAAGTTAAATTGTGAAATACCATAGTGACAACAAAATCCCGTATTATTTTCATACCATAAGCATTTTTATGTGGCTTCCAATATACAAAGGAGGCAATAGTGTAAAAGGTCAGGCTCCATACAAGCAACCTATCCTACCATGAACGTGTACGTGTGTAGGAGAAATGTGACTCTGCCAAATGATATGGCACCGAAAATAGTGGTATAAGGTATAATATACTGTGTATAAGAAGAAGGGGCATTTCAGTCATTTCATGCTTTATTAGGGTTTTCTACTCCTTGTATCTATATATATATGCGTTGTACTGTTTAATGATGAATAAGACGAAATCATACAGTTTACATGGTATCAGAGCCCTAAAGACATACGTCAAAATTTCAACCGGCCAAACCCTGAATTTTTTTTTCCGGCGCCGTCACTCTTCTTTTCTTCTTCCACCGCCGACAGCCTCCAGCTGCACTTTCCGGCGTTGCATCTGTCAGCCGCCGACGCTCAGCCGCTCGTCCGCCTACAGCCCAGTCGCTCTCTCGAGCCCCAGCCAGTGCACGTAACCTCACGATCAGCCACTCGTCCGCTCGTCTGCTCACCCCAC
>CM071862.1:5535119-5555726 GCA_036759665.1 Gynandropsis gynandra
GACCTATTGTTTTTCAGCCGACTAATAAGCTCTAACGCATAGGAAAACCTAGTTCAATCATGCAAAGTCAAGGGTTGTGCCCGACCGGGTGAGGGTTTTCCATGCTCAATCTCGTCCCGTTTGTCCCGTGATGATCCCCAAAGTTGCTCCTTAGCTCCGTGCATGTTCCTTTAGCTCCAAAATAGTCCAAATACGCGTAAAAACCTGTAAGAACATGAAAAGCACGAAAGCAAGTAAAACGGATACGGAATCATACGTAAAACATCACATATGTATCAAAAACGTCTCCTAAATCGTGCAAGAAATACGTATGAAAACGAGATGATCAGTGAGGAAGGGTGGATCGTAGGACACCACGAAGGTTGCGGAAGGGACCTTCGATACAGTCACACGTTCGGCTTGGACGCCCGGAGCACAAAACGAACTAGGGTTGCGAGTCTCGCAGAGATAAAGTAATACTCCGAAATTGTTATTGATCAAAGATGTCTTTTTTCAGAAACAATAAGCCTCGGTTTTATAACCATAACCGAGAGAGAAAAAAGAAGGAAAAGCTTAAGTCTAGGGCGCAATGGTTTTTGTTTTTGTTTTTCACGTGATTTGACGACTACAAAAATGAATTGTTCGACGGGCTTTGAAATACCATAACTTTGCGCCGTTGGGAAGAGTCTTCAAAAGGGGGCCGTGGGAAGCTTTGGGGAATACTTCTAGATGAGATAGAGTCTTCAAAAGCCTCCGTTCGAACTGGAGTCTTTAGGACCTTCTGTGTGCGTTGGAGTTTTTGAGTTAAGGCAAGTTGAGTTGCGCCGGTCTTGATATGGTAAGTTGCTGGCTGTGTTGTTTTTGTTGTTCATGAAGCTACCTGATGGAGTTCCTTGGGCTTCATTGATGACGAAGAGGGACTTGGCTTTTGGGAAATTGCCGCTGATGTCTCCCTCTTCGTTGTTGAACTCCTGACGGTTGTTGAGGAGCACTTGAGCTACGTACGCGTTGATTCTTGTACGCAGGCTCTTTGCTCGGGATCTCGTGAGTGGCTTGTTGTAGACCACCGACATGTCTATGTGTGCTCCATCTTCTCCTAGCTCTCCATCCGCTCCCGTGCTTGTCTCGTCTATGCTAAGCTCGTCCTCATTGTGATCCATGCTCGACTCGTCCTTGCTCCGCTCCTCTCCTTCGTTTGAGTCGTAGCTCGTTGTAATGCCCTCATAACTAACGTCTTTCGATTTGGTCGCATCTCGGGTCGCGCTAGCAGCTTCTTCTTGCATTGGAGGTCGCGTCCTCTTCTACATTGTTGGTTGCATCCTCGACGTCCTCCAGGATCGTATCACAAGTTCGGGTGATTCCTCCAATTCGGGTTGTAGGTATTTCCGAAGTGCATGTTTTGTTGCTGCTGGGCATAATTCATGTATTCCACGTTCTCTTGCAGCGTGCATTGATAAGCCATGTGTTCTGTATCTCCACAATTCACGCGGTACATGGCCTTTGCTGTGTTGCTCGTCGCTCTGCTCTGATTCGACTCGTATAGGCGATGAGTGCTGTTAGGCATGCCTCTCGGTGTTGACCACATCGTGTGGATCATGACGAGGTTATTGATCAGCTTGTATGCCTCTTCGACGCTCAGATCCATAAAAGATCCTTTAGCAGCGTTATCCAACGTCGTTCGGTGTTCATCTGAAATTCCGTTGTAAAAGGTTTGGATAACGTACCACTGCTCGAGACCATGGTGTGGACACATCTGTAGAAGATCCTTAAATCTCCCCCACGCTTCAAACAAAGTTTCTCCATCTCTACATCTAAACGTTGTGATTTTCCCCTCATCTGAATTGTCTTGCTCGGAGGAAAGAAGCGTGATAAGAACAATGTGCAGAGCTGGTCCTAAGTCGTGATTGAACCAGCGAGAAGCGATTGCAGCCTTGTTTTTGCTCGTCCCCAAATTTAGAAGGGGAAGAGACGTAGTAAGATCGCGTCCACTGAGACTCCATGTATCTTGAATGTACCGGAAAGCTCAAAGAAGTCTCTGAGGTACTGATGGGGATCCTCGTGATTTCCACCCATGAATTTCTTCTGATAAAGCATGTTGATTACCGTCGGCTTAATTTCGAGCTGGTCTCTAACAACAGCAGGCATCCTTATGGCTGTTTGCACGTTGTTCATGTTCAGCACCACGTAATCCCTGAGGTGACATGGTGGAGGAGCCTGTGGTTCTCGCGGTTGAGGCGCGAGTTGATGTTGCTGCATGTGCCCCAAATTACCGAGAGGTAATTGAAGCTGTTTGTGGCCGTTCTGATTATCCATATCTCGTTGGTCTGACGGCTCTGTGTTACCTTCTTCCTTGCCCTTTTCTAAGTTCTCTGCAAGTACGCACGATCTCGGGGTCGGTTTGGAGTAGACTAGAAGCACTTTGAGACCTGGTCATAAACCAACAAAGGACAAACGAATGGAATTAGGTAGAAAGAAACGAAAGAAAAGGAAACAAAACAAAAACAAAACAAGAAAGACTATAGGTTCGAATCTAAGACGTGTTGACTATAGTCACCGGCAACGGCGCCAAAAACTTGTTGCGTATCAAAGTTAAACAAATATTTAATCTAAACTACCCGCAAGTGCACGACACGTGTGTAGTACTTTAGGTGTCGATCCCACAGGGACTACGCAACACAACCTAAACTCAAACTATGAATCAAACTTCCAACGAAGGATTATGGGATTTGAGAATGAAATACTAAAAGCAAATAAACAATTGAGTTCTTAACAATGAGACAAACGTTCTAGGAATCCGGTTTCACCACAAGAATACCGAAACCAACAATCAACCTATCTAATCATGCAATCTCGATCAAGTTAT
Organism: Gynandropsis gynandra; assembly: GCA_036759665.1. NCBI lineage: Eukaryota > Viridiplantae > Streptophyta > Magnoliopsida > Brassicales > Cleomaceae > Gynandropsis > Gynandropsis gynandra. The sequence continues at coordinate 5,537,962 of CM071862.1, forward strand.
CTAAGGCAGACGATCCTAATATGATATCTACCCTCTCTCAAGGCATAGTCACGTGATCTAGTCAAGTTATCCCCTACTTTCGTGGCTGACACCTTAAACTAAACCCAGAAATTCTATGATTTATCCGTTTTACCCTCAACCGCTGCTACCCTACTTTCGTGGTCTAACCTCGGTTGTTCTAAACCTGATCTTCTAGGACTAGAATTCTCCTTTCGGTCCTTCTCCTAACCCCTAACACATGCATCTACTTGGCCTTCGTAAATACAAGTCATTCAAGCTCTCGGACAAAGAATAGATAAACGAAAATGGGAAATTGCATTCAAAGATAAATCAATGTGGTTCTGGGAAAGCCATGGGCTAATCCCTTCTCTAGAACAAAACAAACTACTCGCTCATGCGTTCAAAAGCAAACAACATAATTGAAGTAGAAAGTCTAAAGAACATGAAAACCAAACAAAACCGAAGTCTTGAATTGATCTCCGTGCTGGGGTGTGCTCCGTGCGGGCTGGAGCCCCCAGCGTGCTGATGGCTTGCCCGACTCGTGCTCAATTTGGTGGACCAATTGTCGAACTAAATGCCTCGCGCGTGCAAGGGTGTGCCCCGTGCGGGCTAAGCTTGTTCCTCGCCGATTCTCATCCCCTTTGTTCCGTGATAATTCTTGATGTTGGTACTTTGTCTCGTGTACGTTTTTTAGCTTCAAAATGAACCGAGTACGCATTAAAACTTGTAAGAATACGAAAACACGAAAACAAGTAAAACAGATACAAAATCATATGTAAACATCACATCTATATCGTAAACATCTCTAAAATCGTGCAAGAAATACGTATGAAAATGAAACGATCAAGAAGTTATTTATGAAGAATCAACGGCCAATCCATATGTAGAAATGGTGTCAGATGTTTTCCTGGAATTGTTGAACAAACGCATGAAGAGATGACGAACAATGAGGCATGCCGATTTTTCAACCTATTATATTTAGTGAAACAACCTATATATTGTAAATGCAATAAAAATAGGGTTGTATGATATATTTGAAAATTCAGGTTGTTGAGATATGCAAGGAGCAAAAGTTCAAATGAAGAGAAATTGAAGGAGTCAATGAAAAGTTTAAGGAGAAGAAGATGGAGTCAAAAGTGAATCCGGCGAAGTCAAGGCTGAGGGGAATCAACAAGGAGGCACGGCTGGAAAACTGGGGAGGTTAGCTGTGCACGGATGAAGGCAGATAAGTTAACCTGACGGGAAGAAAAAGGTTAACTTATCTAAGCAGATATCAGAGTAGTGGTTAAAAAGTAGAGAGAATGAGTTCTTAGGTTTTTAAGTGTATTTTGAGCGATATTGTATTGAGAGGAGTGAAGCAGTTGATGGTTTATTTACGTCTAACTCAGGGGGAGTTATCTGTTGAGATATTTGGTACATTGTAAAAGAAAACAAGTGTACTTAAAGATTAACTGGTAAATAAAACGAGTACTGTTTTATATATTTTGATCTCTATGAATTAATAATCTGCAAAGTTGTATGTCTGCAAGTTTTTCAATTGGTATCGGAGCTGGTAACCTAAGTTTAGAGTAAATCTAAGAACTGGTTTGAGATCATAGAAGACAACGATATGGAAGGACCAAGAGATTTGTACTCCTTGGAAAACCTGTCATGTTGGATGCGTCTAATTATGGCTATTGGAAAGTTAAAATGAAAGTAAGCATAAGAGGAATCAATGAAGATGCTTGGAGTGCTGTGAAAAATGGGTGGAATCTACCAACTGTTATTGATGAAAATGGAAATGTAAAAAAAGCCTTCAGATCAATGGACGCCCAGTGAGAAAAGAAGTTCGACATTCAATGCAAAAGCTTTAACAACTATTTTTTCATCTGTAGACAAACGAGTTAAGAAAATTCAAGGATATGAATCTGCAAAAGATGTATGGGATACTTTAGAAACCATTCATGAATGTACTACCAGTGTCAAAAGGACACGTCTAGATATTCTAAAACATCAGTTTGAGAAACTGGAGATGGGTGAGTATGAGAGTGTAAAGGAATTCAGTAGTTGGATGAATGTAATCGCCAACGAAGTAAGTGTACTTGGACAGAATCTGGACGATAAGAAGCTAGTAAAAAATTGCTTAGATGTCTACCTAAGAAATTTCATGCACAAAAGGTTGCAATGAATATGTCCTTGAATACAGATATTACGAGTTTCAAAGAAATAGTTGGAATTTTAGCCGCATATGAACTTGAATTTCAATTGAACAAGGAGATACAACAAGAGAGGGAAGCTAAGGGGTTGTGCTACATGCTACATCAGAAAGCTCCAGACTAGACAATCTTAAAGAAACTATTGTCTTACTGACCAGGAGATTTGGAAAATTTATGAAAAAGCGCTTAGGAGGGAAAAAATCATCAACTGAAGAAACTGGAAATAAAAAGGATAATAAATCCGGAGCTCAATGCATGAATGTAAAGGGTTTGGTCATTTCAAATCAGAATCTCCTAGCATCACAAAAAGAGAGAGTATGCTGAAAAATCTATGAGAGACACAATGTTACAAATGCAAAGGGTTTGGGCATACCAAAAATGAGTGTGCAGATAGTAACTATGTCAAGGGAAAGTTACTAATCATGTTTAGTGAATCTAGTTCCGAATCTGGAGATGAATCTGAAGAATAACAGTCAAGTTTTGTAGCATTCATTGGAATCATTGATGAGACTGATAAAGGAAGTGACAAAGATCAATTTGAAGAAGAGGAAGAAGAAGTTGATGTAGAGACTATCTATAATGAGTGGCTAAAGATGAGTAAATTAAACGTTCAATTGGTCAAGACAAATGAGAAACTGGAAACTCAAATTCAAGAAATGAAACGGGAAGTAGCACTGAAGGAAGAAAAATATGTTGCCCAATTGGCAAAAGAAAAGGTGATAACCATGGAATTGGTTATTTGGGAAAATCAAATAATTCTGAAAACAAATTTGTTTCCGGAGGTGATCTGCAAGAAAATATGAAACATAAGGAAAAACAACAACCGTACATCACTCTCAATAAAGGTCATGCTGTACAAAATCTCAAGACAAACAGAAATGAAAATAATCATTTTCATGGGTACAATTCCAGATAACAATTTCAGGCTCCATATCACAACTACAACAAGAGAAGGACAAATCATGCATAATATCATGGACAGAATTCTGGAAGAATATATCGAGGTGGAAACAGAAAGAGAAATCCAATGATTTGTTATTTTTGTGGAATCAGAGGTCACAAACAGCGTACTTGCTAGAAGAGATTCAGGTATGTCACCTAAATTTAAACAAGTCTGGATAAAGAAGAGTGATCTATATTGCAATGTTGCATACATTTCCGCACAAAAGGAAAAATCTAACATCTAGTACTTTGATAGTGATTGCTCTAGACATATGATAGGTACAAGAGAATTACTTTCAAATTTTGTAGAAATCAAAAATGCAGGAAGTGCTGTTTCCGGTGATGGGAATAATGGAAAGATTCTTGGAAAAGGCGACATAAACTCACCAGGACAACCTACTCTGAAAAATGTGCAATTTGTTGCGGGCGTAATAGCTAATCTAATTAGCATAAGTCAATTGTGTGACAGCAATCATCAGGTTAAGTTCAACACCAAAGAATTTCAGTAATGAATTCTGACAATGAGTGCATATTTACAGGTTTACGATCTTCGAATAATTGCTACGTGTGGAGTGAAAAGAAAGTTTGTCTGAAAGCAACATATGATGTACTATCTTTATGGCATCAACGATTAGGACATGTCAACTACAGATCTCTGGTGAAACCGTCAAGTTCAACTACTGTCAGAGGTATTCCTAAGCTAAAACTGGATAAAACAGAAGTCTGTAAACCATGTCAATTAGGTAAACAGGTAAAAGTACATCACAAAAGGATGCCAGATGTAAAGACAGACAAAATTTTGGAGCTGGTACATATGGACTTGATGGGTCCGATGACACTACAAAAAAACAGGCATTTTCCAACGGACAAATCCGTTGGAAAATGCCTAAAATCCATTGGAAAGGGCTCTTTCCAACGGATGGCAACGGATTTTCATCCGTTGAAAAACGGTCGTTGGAAATCCGGATCTGTTGTAATTCACAACGGACTTGTAACAGATAATATCCGTTGAAAAATTGTACTGGAACTTCCAACGGAAACATCCGCTAGAAAGTTGTAATGGACGCCCGTTGAATATATTTGTAACGGATGCCCGTTGCACGTTTGCAACGGACGACCGTTTCAACAAGGGCAACGGGCGTCCGTTAAACTGTTTCAACAGGCTTCCGTTGCCATCCAGGCGAGAAAAATGAGCGGGAATTTAGCTTTCCAACGGGCATCTGTTGGAAACTGGCGGAAAATAGCAACAGACATCCGTTGAAAATTGGCGGAAAAGTACAACGGACGTCCGTTACCATTTGGCGAGAAATAGCGTCCAACGGATGCTCGTTAGATATTCCAACGGGCATCCGTTGGAAAAATTGTAAAAAAATTAAAAAAATAATTTTTTTTAAAAAATAATAATAGTTTTTTAAAATAAAAATTTTTTAATTAAAATATTAAATTGTTTAAAAAACATTAAAACAAAAACTACTCCAATCTATCCTATTACATTTCGTTTAAATCAGTTGGGTCGATATCGTCTCTCTGATCGCTACCACCTCTAGATAGCTGATACCTCTAGATAGCTGATCATCTCGTTTTCATACGTACTTCTTGCACGATTTTAGAGATGTTTATGATTTAGATGTGATGCTTTACGTATGATTCAGTATCCGTTTTACTTGTTTTCGTGTTTTCATGTTCTTACAGGTTTTATGCGTATTCGGTTCATTTCGGAGCTAAAGGACGTGCACGAGACATAGTACCAACATCGAGGATCATCACGGAACAAACAGGACGAGAATCGATGAAGAACACACACTACCCGCGAGGATAATTCCCTAGCCCGCGGGCATTTGTTACGGTGATTTTATACAGCAAATTGAGCACGAGTCGGGCAAGAACTACCACGCCCAGGGCCTCAGCCCGAGCGAGCAACAACACAGCCCGAGCGGGCAATAGACCAGCCCAACCAGGGCACCTTCTAGCCCGAGCGGGCTGCCTCATTCTCCATCGCTTTCTTGCATGATCTTTCGCGCCGCACCCGAGCGAGTCACTTACCCAGCCCACGCGGGTCGCGTCCGTCACCTGCAACTCCAAATAAGTTAATTTGTCTTAAAAAAATGGGAGTTTGTTGGGGACTTATACAATAAGGAAAAATAATTTAGAGAAGAGAAATAAGTGATATTTTGCTGGAGAAAGTAATGGAAACGTCGCCCAACTTATTCAAGAATGGAAATAAATGAAAAGACAACAATCGGTGGTTGCTGCAACAAAAGGAAGAACTGAACGGCTGAAAGGGAAAGAAGGGAGAAAAGGAATGAAAAGAGGAAGGAAAGAAGAGGAGAGGAGTGAAAGGTCGAGCTTATTCACTCAATTTTCAGTTCTTGATCGAGGAGAGAGAGTAGAGAGAAGGAGGAGGTTCTTGCGAAGGAGACTTACAAGGAGCATTGGAGATCAACCCCACACTTCAGTTTCGTTTGGTTGTCATGTTCCTTAGACCTTCTATTTCATTTATGTTTGTTTATGGACGCATGAGCGAGTAGTTTGTTTGTTCTAGGAGAAGGGATTAGCCCATGGCTATCCTGGAACCACTTTTGATTTATCTTTGAATGAATCTTCCTGTTTTCATTTATCTATTCTTTATATGAGTGCTTAATTGACTTGTGTTTCTGATGGCCACATAAATGCATGTGTTAGGGATTAGGAGAAGGACCGAAAGGAGAATTCTAGTCATAGAAGATCAGGTTTAGAACAACCGAGGTTAGGCCACGAAAGTAGGGTAGCAGCGGTTGAGGATAAAACGGATGACTCACGGGTTTTATGGGTTTAGTTCTAGGTGTCAGCCACGAAAGTAGGGGATAACTTGACTAGGTCACGTGTCTATGCCTCGAGAGAAGGTAGATATCATATTAAGATCGTTTGCCTTAGATAACTTGACTGGGATTGCATAATAGATAGGTTGATTATTGGTTTCGGTAGTCTTGTAGTGAAATTGGTTTTCTGGAACGTTTGTCTCATTCTTAAGAACTAGTTTGTTTATTTGTTTTTAGTATTTCATTCTTAAAACCATATTTCTTTTGTTAGCAAGTTTGATTCGTAGTCTGAGTTTAGGTTGTGTTGCATAGTCCCTGTGGGATCGACACCTGAAGTACTACACACGTGTCTTGCATTTGCGGGTAGTTCAGGTTATTTGTTTAACTTTGATAACGCATCAATGGCGTTGCATCTGAATCGGGACCCGATTCTTGCTGCGATGTTGATCCCCTCCCTTGCCCCGACATCAACTCGATAACGCTCTCCAAGTGTTGAACTTTGGCTTCGAGCTCCTCGATCTGCCGTTATTACGTGAAACTCTGTTGCACTACGGGAGGTACCGTCGTGGCGTCCTCGATGATATCCTTTTGAAGCACCCTGAGTTCGTATAGACGTCCCTTATACCGTCTTACCAACTACAAGACAAACAAAAGTAACATTAGATTCTTACAAATTATTTTATTAATAATCGAAAAATAAAATAATGAACTTTTACCTCTAAATAAATTTTGTCCTTTTGTAAAGGACTGAGTTCATCGGAGCTTGAACCGCAAGCTTGAGATTGCTGTGTGATTTTCTCCGTCACAGCTCTCACAGTTCGCTCTGCTCGAGGATCGACAAGTTCGGGTTCGTCGACCTCTTCCCCGACAACCGGCTTCTTCTTGGCGTTGGTTTCTAATACCAGCTCAAGAAGAGTCGGTTCTCTTCCTATCTGTTGCATCTATATATAAAATAAAGTTAGTTAGATAAATATTTAAATAAACAAAAAATTTAAATAAACAAAATTTTACCAATTTGTGTCTTCGTTTCGGGAAGGATTTTGATCCCGAAGTATGGTAATGCAGACCATCTCCGGTAACCTTCTCATCGTAGCGATATTTTTTGGCCTTCTCACTCTTGGCCTTGAATTTTGCGGACTTCCAATGCTGAATCATTTTACTGAAGACCGCTTCCGTAGCCCATTTCGGTTTGCGATTGTTGGCATAGTAGTTTCCTTTCGCATTGTTCATCATCAGACGCATCCGCACATGCGTGTCGTGCATCCATGCTGTGTAGATGCACAACGTATCCTTTCGCCGCCATCTGTATGAGCGCTGCAAAAAAAGTTATAAAATTTTTAGTTTTATATCATATATATATATAACTAACAAGTTGAAATTTAATTTAATTAAAAGCTTACTATAAAAGTGCGCCACCATCGCTGACGCACAACGTCTGGCGTAACTTTCCAGGAATAATATAACTCGCCCTGTAATGAACCATGGATAATGGTGTTGTTGGTGTATTTGAGTACATCATCAACATCAAACCTGCAAATCAACGCTACAAAGTTAGATAATATTTATAACATATAATAATACAAATGAAAATAGTAATTTTTTACCATAACGTCCCACTAGAATGCTCGGGATCGATAATCGGAAGGGTTGGACGCCCATCGAAATCATCGTTCAAGGAATCTATATCTACCATATCATCCTCTTAATCAAATATCGGTGGTGCCGATTCTGGTGAAGGAGGACAATATGGTGGTGGTGGAGGAGGGGGAGGAGCTCCCGCGGAACTAGCCAATAAACCCCCCGATCTTATAAACTGTCTTGGTCTCATTGTTTTTCTAAGGACTTCAAAGTGTTTGTGGGTGAAATGTGAATTTGAGAGGATTTTGAGATTGTGATTTGTGTTGAAATAAGAATTGTTCAACGAGTTTATATATATCGAATTTTCCAACAGGCATCCGTTGGAAAACACGTCATCTCAACGGGCGCAGTAAATTGACGTGACATCCTGCATTCCCAACGGGCATCCGTTGGAAATACGTCTTCTCGAGGCAACAGACGGCTAAATGGCGGCTCGTCTCCCTTCGCAACGAACATCCATTGCAATTTCCAACGGATGCCCGTTGGAAAATTCTGCAGACTAGGGTAGGCATCATTACCTATTCCAACGGGCATCCGTTGCAAGTGCCAACGGATGCTCGTTGCAAAGTTCTAACGGTCATCAATTATAATATACCAACGGAAGCCCGTTAGAACTGTTTCGACCGTTAAGTTTCCAACGGAAGCCCGTTGGAAAATTGGTAATGGGTGTCCGTTAGAAAATTTGCAAAGGATGCCCGTTAGAAATGTGGAAAACTTAGAAATTTTTTCTAAGTATCGGGGGCGAGTTCGTGTATCAACGGGCATCCGTTAACAATTTTCAACGGATGCCCGTTGGTATTAGATAATTCTAAGTATTAATACATCTAACATCGTTTATATAACATATTCGATTGTATTGACATTTCGATTGTTCGATTTCACATCATATACATTACTACACATCATGAATTGTACACGTAATTTACATTACACATCATCTACATTTACTACACATAATAGACATTATTGTATTTATATTTCTTCTTCAGTAGATTCATCGATGGGCGAGTCTTCCTTCGCTTGTTCATTGAATTCATCGACGTTTTCATCTTCAGCATCTTCCGGTTCAACGTCTTCATAATCGCGTATGAGTTCTCCGTCTATGTCATTTCTCGCAAGAATCTGCTCGTGATCTGTATCAATTAACCGAATCGGCTGCGGATGATCGGGTTGCAACGGATCTTCTTTATCATCAAAGCTTATGATCCCTCGTGGCTTGATCTTTACTATGGCCCACCACTCCTTTCTTCGACGTTTTAATATTGTTGGATACTGCACGTAACATACTTGATTTACTTGATCTATTAAGATGAATGGATCATACTTATCATATTGTCGTGCTGCATTGACGTCAATTCCTCCCCAACGGTTTTTTCGTATTTCACGTCCTACGGTTGGGTCAAACAACTGAAATTTAAAAAGCATCACCTTCAACCCAACGAGACCGGGATATTCCAGTTGTATGATTTGGTGCAAACTGTCGTAGAAGTTATCACCCTCTATATCACTATTAATGCAAACGCCATAGTTTTATGTGCTTCTATGTTTTTTGTATTCGTACGTGTGGAACGTGTAGCTGCGAGTAAACAAGATTGGCCAACACATGACATTTCGTGCGGAACCATTAGCCAAATCTTTTAACCACGTAGGAAGTCTTTCATCAGAATATTTCACTTGTACGTAGCATAAATAAATTAATACTTTTATATGCAATTAATATAAATAGATGTGTACACGAGTACTTACGTAGTCTTTAAAACACGAGCCATAATATTGAACTTTCATGTCTGTGAGTCATTTGCATTTAGATGAGGATATATACCAAGCACTTCTTCATCAAATATCCTGAATAATGAAAATACATTACATTTTAATATATATAAATATATATAAAAGATTGAAATTAATATGTACTACGTACGTATCTTTCGAATGGTAATAACTCTTGATAGTTTAGTAGTATATATGTGTGGACGTGATTATACTCCTCTGGTGTTAACCAATATTCATCGGATTTACCTCCTGTACGTCCAATCGGTGTAAACATTTCTGGAATTGTGCCAAACTGCGGATTATATTGATACAGATAGTTTGTGTGATCATCCGTTGCACGACGTTCTTTCATTTAAATATGCGACTGGAAATAAAATGTGCTGAAATATGTGATTTCTTCCAGCAAGTATTGTTTGACAATAGATCCTTCGACCGCTGCTTTGTTTTTTGCTTTTTTTCTTTAAATGAAAGAAAAACCTTTCGAAAGGATACATCCATCTGAATTGAACTGGCCCACCGAGTATTGCCTCATCTGGTAAATGTATTGGCAAATGCTCCATGACATCAAAGAATGAAGGCGGAAAAACTTTTTCCAATGCACATGATACTTCAGAGATATTGTTTTTCATTACTTCCAAGTCATCACCTTTTAAATTTGTTGAACATATATCTCTAAAAAATATGATGATTCCGCATAACACATCGTAAACATTCCGTGGTAAGAGCTCAACAAATGCAATTGGAATGAGCCGCTGCATGAAAACATGACAATCATGACTTTTCAATCCAATCAGCCCTGAATCAATAATATCCACACACCGAGCCATGTTCGATGCATATCCATCGGGAAACTTAACGTCCTCTTTTAACCATTTTAATAATGTCGTTTTCGCCGGACCAGACAATCTGAATACCGGGACAGGTGACCTTCCATCTCGTAATTCCAACTCAAGTCGTCCCCATATTGATTTCAAATCTTTTCTTGATTGTATATTATCATTGGTTTTACCCCCCACATTCAAAACAATATTTATAATGTTATTGAAAAAGTTCTTTTCGATATGCATAACATCTAAATTATGATGTAATATCAATGATTTCCAGTATTGTAGTTCCCAAAAGATACTACGTTTATACCAGTTATGCCATTCACCTTGACCTTTTGGTTTACGATGCCCACGATCTCCACCGCATTCAACCGATTCTTGTAAATCATCCATTGTGTTCAATCATTCGTAAAGGATTTGTGTTCCGGTTTGCATGCACGGCGCCTCTTCTTTTTGTACCACGTTCTTCCGAAAATATTTTTTATCTTTCAGGAAAGCATGGCCACGAGGAAGAAATCTTCTAGTCGAAATGAATCTGTATCCTCCATACAATATAGACATGCCAATCTTCCGTGCGTGCTCCATCTAGATAACATTCCATAGGCAGGAAAATCGCTAATTGTCCACAATAAGACCGCTTTCAATGTGAAATTTCGCATAGTACTGACGTCATAAGCAAGCATTCCTTCGTTCCAAAAATGCCTTAATTCATGAATTAAAGACTGCAAAAAGACATCAAAACTTTTCTTCGGATGTTTTGGTCCTGGAATTAACAACGTCAGAAACATTACCTCTCTTTTCAAACATATCTCGGGAGGCAAATTATACGGGCACAAAATCACCGGCCACAGAGAATATTGACTTCTAGATTCTCCATAGGGACTAAAACCATCCGTGCATAAGCAAAGATAGACGTGTCTCGTTTCATACGCGAACTCGGGAAATATTTCATTGAAATCTTTCCAAGCCTTACCATCCGATGGATGTTGCATTATACCTTCGGCCGTTGAGTGTTCTGCGTGCCATCTCATTGTCGCAGCGGTTTTTTTTATTCATATAACCTTCTCAACCTGTTTGCTACAGGCATATAGAACATTTTCTTGTATGGTACATATTTACGTGAAGATGGATTTTTAGGCCGAAATCTGCTTGCACCGCAAAACTTGCATTCCAACAAGTCTTTATCATTTCCCCAAAACAACATGCAACAGTTTCTACAAACATCAATTTTCTCATGTGGCATTCCCAAATCTTTTAACACATCTTTGTTTCATAGTATGTCTCAGGAGCTTAATTATTTTCCGTTAAATATTCTCGCATTGTTTTGCAAAATGAATCCATGCAATTTTCAGCCACATTGTAGTTTGTTTTAATACTTATCAATCTTGAAGATAAAGATAAACGAGACTGACCTTCACGACAAACTTTATATATAGGCTGTTTCGCCGAATCCAATAGGTTGAAGAATCGACGTGCATCGATGTTCGACATCTCTTCATGCGTTTGTTCATTAACAGCTCTAGGAAAAGCATCTGACACCATTTCCCCATATGGATTGGTCGTTGATGCTTCATAAATAACTTCTTCATTTCGTTCTACTTGTGCATCTTGCAAAATATCTCTAACACCACAATTTTCACCGTGAAAAAACCAAATTTCGTAATTTTCAACGAAACCCAGCTTATAATGATGTTCGCAAACAATTTCTTAAGTTCGATATTTCATTTTTTTGCATCTTTTGCATGGACATAACATTGTCCCGCGTTCTTGACACAAAGGCTGCATCGATGCAAAACTCATGAATTGCTCTAATCCGTGTAAGAATTCTTGCGTAATCTCTTCGGTTATAGGATCTTTTCTTCTATACATCCACTCTCATGATCTATATATATTTCGATTTGAAGAAGACGACATTTTTTGAAAATATTTTTGTTATTGATGGTTTGATGCACTCTTTGATATGATCTAAATAGTGAACATTCCAACAGACATCTATTGGAAATTGCAACGGATGTCCGTTGGAGGTTCACGTGAAATTATTTAAACTGGTGGCCTCGAAATTAACAATTTCAACGGGCATTCGTTGCAAATTGTAACAGTATCCATTGTAAATGCCAACGGATGCTCGTTGAAATCATATCCAACGGATTAATGTCCGTTGAAAGTTCTTACAAATCAGTTATTTTTGCATATTACAATAGTTAGATATTATGAATTACGATTTTGTGATTATAATTCATTTCATGTCGATCTCAAGCGGTGAACAAAAACCGAAATGACGCGAAATATGTAATCAAACTCAAACGGTGAACAAAACCGAAATATTGTGTAATATGTAATCAAAAGTTCAACTACAATTTCATAAATTACACTATTGTAACAATAACCTAAGGAAAAAACATTTAGGAAATGGTTCAACCTAGAGGCAAAGTGTTGAACTCTCCACCGACACCTTCGTCGTGAGGGCGGGGATATCCCGACCTACGAAAGTAGACTAGGCTTGCTGCGGAAGATCAAGTGGAACTCACTACTCGACCCATATTAGAATCCGAGTTTGTTTACTCAACCGACTAAGCGGACTAGGAAGGGGTGCCCTTGGTTGTTATTGATGATTTAGGGTAACCCTAGGTTCTGATATAAATAGTAAATATTCCAACGGACATCTGTTGAAAAATGCAACGAATGCTCGTTGCTCTATCGCCGTAATTTAATTCGACCGTTGAACCTCGAAATTTACAATATCAACTGGCATCCGTTGCAATTTCTAACGGGCATCGTTTACAATTTGCAACGGATGCCCGTTGTAATTCATTTTCCGGTGTCTAATGGGTATTCCAACGGATATTGGCAACGGAAAAAATCTGTTACAACTCCGTTGAAATTTGTAACGGATTGCAACGGATTTTGGCCCGTTGAAAATATCAACAAATCTATTACAATTCGTTGCTAATTGTTTCCAACGGACGGATCCGTTGCCCCGTCCGTTGGAAACTGCGAGTTTTTTTGTAGTGTGAGAACAGAAAGCTTTGGAGGAAAAAGATACATCTTTGCTATTGTTGATGATTTTTCTAGGTACACTTGGGTGAAATTTTTAAGAGAAAAATCTGACACTTTCGAATTATTTCATTTTTTGTTTCTTCAACTGAAAAACACAAACGGATGCATTGAATGAATCAGGAGTGATCACGGGAAGGAATTTGAGAATGAAGTATTTCAGAAATTCTGTAAAAACATGTCATCATTCATGAATTTTCTGCACCCAAAACACCACAGCAGAATGGTGTTGTTGAAAGAAAGAATAGAACGCTGCAAGAAATGGCACGGGCAATGTTGCATGGGAAATCCTCCATCAGGTTTTGGGCTGAAGCCATAAATACTTCATGTTACATCATTCATCGTGTTTACATCCGACCAGGTATGTCGAAAACTCCTTACGAGTTGTGGAAAGGTAAGAGCCCGAACTTAAGCTATTTTCATGTTTTTGGGTGTACTTGTTTTGTGTTGAATGATAGAGAGTGTTTGGGTAAATTTGATGCCAAAAGTGATGAAGGAATTTTTCTTGGATATGGCAACAATACAACTGCGTTCAGAATATTTAATTTGCGTACCAGAAAAGTTATTAAATCTGCGAATGTGGTATTTGATGAAGATCATTCGACTGACAATTTTATTTTTCCATTTTCCTCAGAAATAATACAAGAACAGTCAGAATCCGCTAATGATCATTCATCAAGCAGTCCCTGAATGTGAAACAGATGGAGATTTGTCTAAATACGAAAATCACAGAACCAACATGGAACAAACAATGGTGCATAAGAATCATTCAATAGAAGATGTCATTGGAAACATTGAAGATGGTAGAAGAACACGCAATAAACCAAATGTAAGTTATCAAGATATGGTTAAATTTGCATGTTTTACTTCGCAAATAGAACCTAAGTGTGTTCGTGATGCTTTGGATGATGAATCCTGGATAAAGGCCATGCATGAAGAGTTAGAACAATTTGTTAGAAATGATGTATGGACTTTGGTCCCTCGTCCAATGGATTTAAATGTGATTGGTACAAAATGGATATTTAAGAACAAAACTAAAGAACAAGGTGAAGTTGTCAGAAAAAAACAAGGCAAGATTAGTGGCACAGGGTTATACGCAAGTCGAAGGTGTTGACTTTGATGAAAATTTTGCTCATGTTGCTAGATTAGAGTCAATCGACTACTGCTTGGTCTTGCATGTTTCTTTGGTTTTAAGCTTTTTCAGATGGATGTTAAAAGTGCATTCCTAAATGGCATACTTCAAGAGGAAGTTTACGTTGAACAAGCGAAAGGTTTCAAGGATCCGCATTATCCAGAACATGTGTATAAACTGAAGAAGGCCTTATACATGTTGAAGCAAGCCTCACGTGCTTGGTATGAACGACTGACAAGCTTCTTAATTCCAGAACGGCTACAAGAGAGAGGGAGTTGACAAAACCCTGTTTATTCATGATTTCGATGGCATTTTGTTAGTTGTACAGATTTATGTTGATGACATTGTCTATGGTTCTAAATTGCAGGATAAAGTAAATTGGTTTGTACAGACAATGAAGCGAGAGTTCGAGATGAGTATGTTTGGTGAACTTAGTTATTTTCTTTGCTTACAGGTGAAACAATTTGATGATGGATTATTCATATCTCAGAGCAAATATGCAAAAAATCTGGTGAAAATATTTGAATTAGATCATAGCAAGTCAACCAGTACTCTCATGTCAACAACAACTAAACTGACAAAAGACTCAGATGGAGAAGATGTTGAAGTTAAACTCTATTGGAGTATGATCGGAAGTTTACTTTATCTCACTGCAAGTAGACATGATTTGTGTTTATGTGTAAGGATCTGCGCCAGATATCAAGTAAAACCGAAAAAATCTCATTTGTTAGCTGTGAAACGAATAATCAAATACGTCAAAGGTACAACAAATATGGCATTTTGTATTCAAAAGATACTAACTGTGAACTTGATGGTTTCAGTGACGCTGATTGGGGAGGAAATGCGGATGACAGAAAAAGCACGTCTGATGGTTGTTTCTTTCTTGGAAACAATTTAGTCTCTTGGCATAGTAAAAAGCAAAACTCAACGTCGTTATCTACTGCTGAGGCTGAATACATTGAGTTGTTGTACTCAACTCTTATGGATGAACCAGATGCTAATGGACTATGCTATGAGTTCTAAAACCTTTGTTGCATGGTGTGATAATACAAGTGCTATAGATATCTCGCAAAATCCTATTCAACATTCCAGAACAAAGCATATTGAAATAAGAAATCATTTTTTGAGAGAGAAGGTTGAACAAAAACAAATGAAAATGGAATATGTAGCGGACATCTTCACAAAACCTTTGGATTTAAATCGGTTTGTTTCTCTGAGAAAATCACTTGGTGTTTGTGAGCTTTGATTTTTTTTATGGCAGTAATAAATTGATAAAATTTTTAGAGTTATTGATGATCGTACGAAGAAAAGGGAAAATACATATAAGTCTGCATGGTTTAAGTACACTTAATTGACTACTACTCAGCTTATTGGATGCTGTTGTGATTTTGTTGGTAACAAGTTTCCTACCTGGTGACTCAAGTGCACTTAATTGTATCACCTACTCCTCTAACAACTTTTACACTTATTTCTATGCAGATATAAGAAAAGTATGTTATGAGTATATGTTCAGGTCTAAGTTGGAAGATATTCAGTTTCAGTTATAACGTCCTATGATACAAAGCTAATCTAAGCTTACATACTCCTCTATATTAAATTCTTTTCATAAGAGTATACCTCAAATAATGGGTGATCAACGAGCTTGTTATGTGAACAAAAGGATATCTACACAACGTCCTAGAGGCTGTTGGATTTTTAATAAAAAAGGATAAAGAAAAATAAAAAATATATATGTTGCTGAAGCTTGTCTTAAGTGAAGAACAGAAATGAGTAAGTGTACTTAAATAATCAGTCTTGTGCAGTATTTGACTAATTCTTAATGGTCTGATTTGCTTTGCATTTTTTATCATCTTTAGCAGCTCATTTTACACATTGATTTGATGAGCAAGTTCAGTACTCGAGTGGTTCTCATTAAAATAAGGCGGTTTTCTGAATTTTTTTCTGTGTTTTGATACTTTGGTGGCTGACGTGACTAGTGCAGTTATTACCATTATTTTTTTGAAATCCTTCATTTTCGACTCACACGCAACTGCACTTAAACCTCTATAAATCGCTCTTCTTCACTAGTATCTTGAAATTTCGAAACCCTAACATTCACTTGAGAGAGAAAGGAAAGCGATTTTTTGGTTACAGTCATTTTCATAAACATCAATGGAAACCAGAAGCTGCCGATTCCTTGGTCTGGACGAAAATGATATTCTACTGATTGACAACAAAGAGGTTTGAATGAAAGACCTGGTGTTCACACAAAATCCATCAAGAGTTAACGGAAAAAGGTATAAAATCCTTGCTACGAAATACTTTGCTCCAAACAACTGCGAAAATCAACGCTCGAATGCGAAGCCCTTGGTCCACATTCAAACCTTTCCTGAACGTCGTCAAGGTGCTCCTTCAACCTCGACCCCACCTAGAGATATTCCACAAACAGTGCCGACAACGCAGTCCAATGTTCAACCCACGGTACCTACCAATGAGAAAGCTGGCCCACAGTCTACACAGAGAGGTACACCCTTATCTCCGTCAAAAGCCTTTTCTCAAAATTTATATAAAAAGTCTTATGTCACTCATTTGAAGACTCTCAAGGAATGAGAAATTTTCTCAGAACGTGGCCTTAGTGTCAATCAGTTCAAAAACCTTGACATCTAGGAAATTTTGGGTCTGTGTTATTTTGTACCACATATGTTCGGGGGAAGGTCATTCAATTTAATGCTGAAGTCGTTAACGAATTTTTTGGAACACCACATGTGGACATTACTCGAACAAAGGTAGATCTGGATTTGGATATAGTCACAAAGGAGCTCACTGATGGTGATCTAGTTCAGTGGCTTGGCCAGATTCTCGATTCTAAACTCCACTGGGAGTATGCTCTGCTAAAAAAGATAGCTTCGCACGAATTGGGTTCCAAACAAGAAAACGGATGGGATTAGGCAAGATACAACAATTTTTCTATATTGTTTTAAGAATGATATCCAAATAAACTTTGGAAAAGTTTTTATGGACTCCATTGTGGGTCTTGGTCTATCAAATTCGACAAAGTTTATTCTTTCTTTTCCGTGCTTGATTCACTAGGGGTGGGCACCCGCGGGTACCCGCGAGAATCTTACTACCCGCACCCGAACCCGTCCCGCACGGGTAACTAGTTTTAATACCCGTACTCGTACCCGCAAGGTGCGGGTACCCGTTGTTCGGGTACCCGCAAAAACCCGCAAAAACTCGCCAAACCCGCGGGTACCCGTCCCTACTCCTAACTATCGGTATTCTCAGCCATAGAGACCAAAAAAACCGCACACGCACACGCACACGCAGGAGGGGGAGAGAGAGAGAGGAGGGCACACGCACTCATAGGAGGGAGAACGGCGTTCGGCGATCGATCCAGTCGGTCGGAGAGGGAGGCGCGGGGAGCATG
>CM071862.1:5556041-5570230 GCA_036759665.1 Gynandropsis gynandra
GTCCGAGGGATGGGAGGGAGGCGCGCGAGGAGGGTGAGCAACAGAGAGGGAGGCATCGCGCGAGGGTCCGACGGATGGGAGGGAGGCGCGTGAGGAGGGTGAGCAACAGAGAGCAAGGTTCCGACGGGATGGGAGGGAGGCGCGCGAGGAGGTTGCAAGAGAAAAGAGGCTATGCAAAATTAGGGTTAGAGGGTATGTAAAATTAGGGTTATAGGGTATTTAGGTAATAAACAATAAAAGTAGAGGTATATTTGTAATTTTTGCGGGTACCCGCGGGTACCCGTTTATGAAACTAAATTACTCGTCCCGAACCCAAACCCATGGGTATTGAAACTAAATTACCCGAACCCGAATCCAAACCCGAACCCGCGGGTACGAGTAATTTTTTACGGGTTCGGGACGGGTTTCGGGACGGGACAGTTCCTGCGGGTTTTTTGCCCACCCCTATGATTCAGAACATTCTGAGTCAACAGGTTCCAGATATCATTGGTTCCGAAGAAATCTTAGAAAACATTCCTCCTTGGATCATATTGGAGAAGCAGTATATGGCTAAAATACCGTCTTCAGATGATGATGCTACTGGTGGTAATGTTGTCCAAGAACTTCTCCAGTTGAAGCAGACAATTGCATCAAAGCAGTCCACCTCAGACACTGCTCAGAAGTCGGTCACAAGGCTTCTGAAGCGATTTCAGAGTAAACGAGTGCGTTTTTTTGTATTTCTGGCATTTTTTTATATCTTTATGTCTGATTGTTTATTTGAATCTCTTATCACATAAACATGGGGAGAAGTGCATGAGGAGGAGGACCGCGTGGAACAGTCTGCAGACAAGGTTAAAGGCAAAAGACCGAGGAACTGATGTGTTCCTATGTAGTCACAGTTATTTTAAGTGCACTTATGGACTAAGTTTATTTTAAGTGTACTTAATCATTTCCATGGTTGAACTTATTCGTGCTTATCATATATATGTTTGAACTTATGTGTGTTGCTTGATACTGTGATGTGATTGTCCTGTGGTATTGTTGTGTTTAAATCTTTTATCGCATTGTGATTGAATTCTATATGTTGATTGACTTGTGTTTCTGTCATGAGAATTCAAAGGGGGAGATTGTAAATGCAATAAAAATAGGGTCATAGGATATATTTGAAAATTCAGGTTGTTGAGATATGCAAGGAGCAGAAGTTCAAATGAAGAGAAATTGAAGGAGACAATGAGAAGTTTAAGGAGAAGAAAATGGAGTCCAAAGTGGATCCGGCGAAGTTAAGGCTAGGGGAATCAGCAAGGAGGCGTGGCTGGAAAACAGGGAAGGTTAGCTGTGCACGGAAAAAAGGTAGATAAGTTAACCTGACGAGCAGAAATAGGTTAACTTATCTGGGCAGATATTGGAGGAGTGCTTAAAAAAACAGAGAGAAGGAGTTCTTAGGTTTTTAAGTGTACTTAGAGCGATATTGTATTGAGAGGAGTGAAACAGTTGAGAGTTTATTTACGTCTAATTTAGGAGGAGTTATCTGTGGAGATCTTTGGTACATTGTAAAAGAAAACAAGTGTACTTAAAGATTGACTGGTAAATAAAACGAGTATTGTTTTATATATTTTGGTCTCTATGAATTAATAATCTGCAAAGTTGTCTATCTACAAGTTTTTCATATATAAAAGTTGTCATGAAGGTCAATCTCGCTTACCTTATCTTCAAGATTGATGCTGAAAATTGCATGGATTCATTTTGCAAAACCGTGTGCGAATATTTCCCGGAACATAATCAAACTCCCGAGACATACTACGAAACAAAGGATGTTTTAAAAGATTTGAGAATGCCACGTGAGAAACTTGATGTTTGTAGAAACAGTTGCATGTTGTTTTAGGGAAATGATAAAGACTTGTTGGAATGTAAATTTTGCGGTACAAGCAGATTTCGGTAAAAAAAACATCTTCACGTCAATATGTAGCGTACAAAAAAAATTTATATTCCTGTAACAAATAGGTTGAGAAGGTTATTTGAATTGAAAAAACCGTTGTGGCAATGAGATGACACGTAGAACACTCGACAGCGGAAGGGATAATGCAACATCCATCGGATGGTAAGGCTTGGAAAGATTTCAATGAAATATTTCCTGAGTTCGTGTATGAAACGAGAAATGTTGATCTTTGCATGCCCACCGATGGTTTTAGTTCATATGGACAATCTGGAAGTCAATATTCTCTGTGGCCGGTGATTTTGTCTCCGTATAATTTGTCTCCCGATATGTATTTGAAAAGAGAGATAATGTTTCTAATGTTACTGATTCTAGGACCAGAACATCTGAAGAAAATTTTCGATGTCTTTTTTGCACCCCTAAATTCATGAATTAATACATTTGTGGAACAATGGAATTCTTGCTTATGACGTAAATACGAAGCAAAATTTCACATTGAAAGTTGTCTTGTTGTGGATAATTAACGACTTTTCTGCCTATGGAATGTTATCTCGATGGAGCACGCATGGGAAACTAGCATGTCCATATTGTATGGAGGATACATATTCTTTTCTACTAGTACATAGGAAGAAACCATGTTGGTTTGATTGTCATAGAAGATTTCTTCCTTGTGGACATTCTTTCCGGAAAGATAAAAAACATTTTCGAAAGGTCGTGGTACAGAACTATGATGTACCGTACATGCAAACTGGAATTCAAATCCTTTACGAAAGATTGAACACAATGGGCGATTTACAAGAATCACTAGAATGCGGTGGAGATCGTGGACATCGAAAACTAAAAGGCTAAGGTGAATGACATAACTGGTGTAAACGTATCTTTTGGGAACTACCATATTGGAAACCACAGATATTACGTCATAATTTGGATGTTATGCATATCGAAAAGAAATTTTTTGATAACATCATCAACACTGTTTTGAATGTGATGGAAAACTAAGGATAATATACAATCAAGAAAAGATTGAAAGACAATATGTCAAAGACTTAAGTTAGAATTAAGAGATGGAAGGGAATCTATCCCATTATTTAGACTGTTTGGGCCCGCGAAAACCGCATTATTAAGGTGGTTAAAATATGACTTTAAGTTTCAAGATGGATATGCATCGAACATTGCTCGGTGTGTGGATATTGTTGGTTTGAGGTTGATCGGGTTGAAAAGTCACGATTGTCACGTTTTCATGCAGCGACTCATTCCAATTGCATTTGTTGAGCTCTTATCGCGAAACGTTCACGATGTGCTATGCAAAATTAGCATATATTTCAAAGATATATGTTCAAAAAATTTAAAAAGAGATGACTTAGAATTAATGAAAAACAATATATCTGAAGTATTATGTTCATTAGAAAAAGTTTTTCCGTCTTCATTCTTCGATGTCATGGAACATTTATCAATACATTTACCAGATGAGGCAATAC
This sequence comes from Gynandropsis gynandra, assembly GCA_036759665.1. NCBI lineage: Eukaryota > Viridiplantae > Streptophyta > Magnoliopsida > Brassicales > Cleomaceae > Gynandropsis > Gynandropsis gynandra. The sequence continues at coordinate 5,559,432 of CM071862.1, forward strand.
TCGGTGGGCCAGTTCAATTCAGATATATGTACCCTTTCGAAAGGTTTTTCTTTCATTTAAAGAAAAAACGAAAAATAAAGTAGTGGTTAAAGGATCTATTGTTAAACAATACTTGTTGGAAGAAATCACATATTTCTGTATATTTTATTTCGAGTCGTATATTCAGATGAAAGAAAGACGTGCAGCAAAAGATCACACAAACTATCTATATCAATACAATCTGCAGTTTGACACAATTTCTGAGATATTTACATCGATTGGACCTACATGAGGTAAATCCGAAGAGTATTGGTTAACACCAAAGGAGTATAATCACGTCCATACATATATGTATTACTAATTGTCAAGAGCTATTACATTTTGAAAGTTACAAAACAAGAAAATCAAACTTTAAGTGTAATATATATATATATATATATATAAATATTTAAAATATATGTGTGTTAACGTACTTTCATCACATGATATTTGATGAAGAAATAATTGGTATATATCCTCATCTAAATGCAGATAAACTCACAAAATGAAAGTTCAACATTATGGCTCGTGTTTGAGAGATTATGTAAGTAACGAGAGATTATATAAGTAAATGTTTATTTGTACATTTTATATATATTAAAATTAATTGTGTATATTATAAAGTATTCATTTTTTTATGTTATATAGGTCAAATATTCTGATGAGAGACTTCCTACGTGGTTAAATGATTTGGCTAATGGTCTTGCACGAAATGTTATGTGTTGGCCAATTTTGTCACGAATACACATTACACATGTACGAACACGTAAAACATAGAATCACATACAATTAATCCGGGACGACAATATGGTAAGTATGATCCATTCATCACAGTAAATCAAGCAGATGAAGTATGTTATGTGCAATATCCAACAACATTGAAACATCGAAGAGAGGATTGGTGGGTCGTAGTAAAGATCAAGCCACGAGGAATTATAAGCACATATGAAAAAGAAGATCCGTTGCAAATCGATCATCCACATTCAATTCGGTTAATTGATACAGACAATCGGGAGGATATTCTCGCACGAATTGACATAGATGGAGAATAAATATGCGATTATGAAGACGTTGAATCGAAAGATGCAGAAAATGAAAACGGTGATGAATTCAATGAACAATTGAAGAAAGACTCGCCAGTCGAAGAATCTATGTTAATTCGATAATGTAATATATATATATATAACTTTATGTAACTTGTTAAAATTATTTTTTTAACTTCATCTATAAAAATTTCAATGGGCATCCGTAGGCAATGTTAACGGAAACCCGTTGAAATATTAAATCATGCTCGATACTTAGAAAAATATTGAATGTTTTCACGGTTTCAACGGGTATCCGTTGGTAAACGCTAACGAATGCCCGTTGAGAGAGAGTTCATCAGGCAAGAATGACCATTGGAATATGCCAACGGGCAATCCGTTCCTACTATGCAACGGATACCTGTTTTACGTCTTGCAACGGCTATCCGTTGCACTGTTTACAATAGAAACCCGTTGCACATCTTGCAACGGCTATCCGTTGCACTGTTTGTAATAGATACTCGTTTCACATCTTGTAACGGCTATCCTTTTCACGACAACAACGGATTTCCGTTAAAAAATGTCATCATGGCTATCCTACGCTACACTGGCTTGCAATGGGCATCCGTTGGAAATTGCAACGGATGCCCGTTACAAGGGGAGCCTTACGATCATTTTGGCGTCCATTGCCTTGGGAGTACGCGCTACAACCGGGCATTGGAAATTGCAACGGATGCCCGTTGCGAAACTAAAACACCATGTCATTTAATTTTGTCCATTGTGTGGACGTTTTTTTAACGGGCATCCGTTGGAAATTGCTACGGATGTCCGGTTGAAATTTCTGTATATTAAACCTTGAACAGTTCCATTTTTCAACATAAATTCTCAAACAAAACTTCTCTTAAATCTTATAATCTCTCAAACACAAACCACTCTTTAACACAAACTAAATATAAGAGCTAGATGATTCATCGAATATGGTGGTATGTTAGCGGGTTCGACAAGAGCCCCGCCCTTGCCTCCACCGCCACCATATCGCCTCCTTCACCAATATTGGCACCACCGATATTTGATGAAGAAGAAGATATGGTGGATATAGACGTCTTGATCGATAATTTCGACGGACGTCCTACCCTCCCGACTATTGATCCTGAACGTCCTGACGTGATGTGATGGTAAGAATTAAAATTCATAATTTATATTGTTTTTAATTATAAATATTAACTAATTATTTTATTTTTACGTTCATATTTGATGTGGATGATGTCCTCAAACAAACGAAAAACAACATCATCCTGACAAGTGACGCAAGAAGTTATACGGCGCCAATGGTGATGTATATTCATCATAAGTAACAAATAATATAAAATTTAACTTTAAAATTATTAATTATTTTTATTGTAAACTAATTTATTATAATTTATTTTTCAACGTGTATACAAATGGTGGAAAAATGATACATCACGTATCTACACAACTTGGATGCACGATATGCAAGTCCGGTTGCGCTTGATGATGAACAACGCCAAGCGCAACTACTACAAGAAGAATGCCAAACCGACATGGGCAACGGACGAGATATTTAACCAACTCATCCAACATTGGGAGTCTAAGAACTTCAAGACCAAGAGCGAGAAGACCAAGAAATGTCGGTACAACGATAAAGTTCCTAGAGATGATCTGTATTGCCATACTTCGAGATCAAAATCATTCCCGAAAAGAAATAAATAATTGGTAAATTTCTTTTATTTATTATTTAAAATTTTTTGTTATATACAATTTTTATCTAATTATATTTTTGTTATATAATAAGTGTAGAGAATAGGAAGAGAACCGACTCTTCTTGAGCTGGTTGTAGAAACCCACGCCAAGAATAAATCTATCGTCGGGGAAGAGAGCGACGAACCTGAACTCGTCGACCCCCTGGGCGGAACAGACTGTGAAAGCTGTGATAGATAAGATCACACGACAATCACAAGCCTATGGTTCAACTCTCGACGATCTCAGTCTTTACAAAAAGATAAAATTTATTTGGAGGTAAATAATACAAATATTTTTTGTAATTCGTTTATTAAATAAAATATTTTCTAAGGATTCAAACTTTAACTTTTTTTATTTTGTAGTTAGTCGGTTAGACCGTATAAGGGGCGTCTATACGATCTCGGTTCGCTTCAAAGGATATGGTCGAGGACGCCAGGATGATATCCCATGTGGTTCAAGAGAGTTATACGCAAGAACGGCCTATCGAACATCTCGAAACCACACTTCGAGAAACTCGAACAAAGATGCATCGCATAGAGAGCATCATCGAATTGCTAACCGGCAGAGCGTATCAATCGCCAGAATCGACAGGGTAAACAACGCCGCGATAAGACCCGATAATTGATTCTGATGCAACACCTTCACAAGTGTTGGCGATCACGGGGATGAAGACGACACTACTAATTTAGATAATATGTAATATACATTATGTTTTTAATTTATAAAAAGTTTTTTGTTAATTAAGTTTTTTAATTTTTTAATTTTTTAATTTTTTCGTAAAATTGCCAACGGATGCCCGTTGATAGTTTTTAAAAATTATAACGGGCATCCGTTGAAATAAAAAATTTCCGCCTTTTTGCAACTGAAATCCATTGCCAATTCCTGCCATATGGCCAACGGGTATCTGTTATCGTTCAATTCCCGCATTTTACGTGTCAACGGATGGACAACGGATATCCATTACAATGCGTCTTCAAGTATCCGTTGCATTCCATGTACGAGCATTCGTTACAAATGTCCAACGAATGTATCAGTTGCAAATGTCCAACGAATGTATCCGTTACCAGACCGTTGAAAAGTTCAACGGAATGTATCTGTTGCCAGACCGTTGAAAAAGTTCAATGGATAGTATTCGTTGCACACCCGTTGCAAATCACAAAAGATTTGGATTTCCAACGAACGATTTCCAACATCTCTAGATCTGTTGAAATCCGTTGGGAATCGGTATTTTCAATGGAAATATGGCGATTTTCAACGGATATACCGTTGGAAATCGCCAATTTTTTCTGTGGTGTCCGTTCAGAGTCACATACCTTAAATTTTTTTAGTAAACCACATGCATTGTAACATCTATTTTAAGGAAATAATATAGAAATAAATCTAGCATAATGGTAATGAACGAAAATGATTTGTAACGATTCTTGAATTTAAAATCAAAGGGGAGGGACGCATTAAAAGTCTATTGAAGTTGGATTTTAAAAACCTAACAAGAGATGAGATTGATATAAAGGGAAAAATAGAGAAAAAAAATAAGAAAAATGCATAAGAGATCAAGGAATAGAGTTCAGGGGGGTCACCATCGTCGTTGGAGACAACACTGTCACTGTCGAAGTTTCCAAAAAACGAGGTGAGATCCTTTATCATCCTTAAAATGTTTCAATGATGGTTAACTCGTTACAAACATGTTAGATTGTTTATTCATCTCAAATGGTTATATGACCACCGTAGAAGCTCTAAGGAATGATAACAAGAGAATTAAAATGTTAAAATGGTATGATTTGTAAAGATCAAGAAAGTTGTGTGATGAGAGAGATTGTGATAAGAGAACTGTTGTTTTATTTCACCAAAATCAAGGAGTTCACCGAAATCAAAGAGAGAACATGGTAGAGCCTTTGAAGAGATACCCATCTCTTTCCATGTACAAATTTTCCCAAAATGTTTAATAAAATGAGCTAAACCCTCCCAAACGTTCTCTAATACCCTCACATAATATCATGTGTTGTTGAGTTCACAACCATCCTAAAAATAAAAGTAACTCAACTAGAGTTATAACAACCCATACAAACCTGCACAAAACATGCAATAGATTCAAACATACAAACACGATATAATAAGGTTTACTAAAAAGTATATGCAGTACTATAATAAACGGTCTTGCTTCTTACTTCCTTGAGCTTGAATTCCTTAGCCAGCTGGTTCTTCCAATTCTTTGGTTGAGTTTAACTTGTTCTTCTACCTTGTGTATACTTACAATGGCGTATCAATACTCCCATTGAAGATGCAGCTTGCCTTAAAGCTGAAATACAGGAAAATTGTGTGCCAAAACCTGTGCATTTGTCCACGTGTATTATGGAAAGGTATGTTGAAACACCGAATCAGTACTTCTAGTTCGTTGGTCTTCGAATATTTTTGTATCCAATAACTATTTTGGTTGCATTTACATGCGTAAATCAGGTTAAATTTGCTCTATAAGCAGTGTGGGGATGAAATTATTGCAGACAACCCCTTTGAGTTATGAGACGTGAAAACGAGATGGATCTTGGAGTTCACAAGTAAACAAGACAATAAGAGACGTTCCACACGAGCTACCACCCAAAATGGGCCATATAAACGAGCAGTCAGCTTCTGAAATCTACGACATGCCACATATTGCTACCTATAAGGACATAACATCAGAAAAAACCATGCCTCCAATAGCAAAAGTAATATCTCTTCTCGAACAATCCGTTGTAATCTTCATTTTTTATTGGGATCGAAACAAATTGTTTTGAATATCTTGTATCATAAAGTCTCTTTCTTTGAGCTCCAAGTCCAATTCATGGTTTGTCGTCGACCGTCCTCGAACCTGAGTAACATGGGTGGATCTCGATCTCGACCATAGACCACGTTAAATGGTGTCATGTTAAGGGAAGAGTGATATGAAGTATTATAAGAAAATTTCTGCCAAAACCCTAATTTTTGCCCATTCACGAGGATGAGCATTCATGTAACATCGCAATAAAGTTTCCACACATCTATTGAGCATCTCGATTTGACCATCATTTTCCGGATGAAAAAATTGTACTAAACTTCAATTGAATACCCAAAAGGAACAACTCCTTCCAAATTGGCTCATAAAGATTTTATTATGGTTGGAGACAATAGACTTCAGAAACCTATATAAACGAACTATCTGCATAATAAATCTTCTAGCCACATCCATAGATGTTAATAGGTGAATAAGCTTAATGAAATGAACATACTTACTCAATCTATCGATGATGACCATCACCTATCTTTCAACGGTATTGCTAATGGTTGTAGAAGAATTGCAGGTGAATGAATAGAGTACTTTTATGTTTGACAAGTTATGCATTTATCGACGTACCATTGAATATCCATGTGCATACCATGCCAAAAGAATACCACTTGAATCCAATTTAATGTCTTCAAAACTCCAACATGTCATCCCAAAGGGCTGCCGTGGAATTCATGAAGTATTAGTGTGATCAAAGTTGAGTTTTTGGGAAGTACCAGCCTATCGTTGTAGAAAAGGTGGCCTCGCACAAGACGATATCCCTTGCAAATTTTGTAGGAGTTTCTGTTTGATCGGACCCAAAACCCTATCCTACGTAATTTATGTTGCCAATACGTGCATATCAATAATTTGCAGAATTGTTATTGCCATACTTAGCAAAAGAGTCGAGCAAGATGGAGGAGAAGGCAGCCAAGAAAGGCCATCTACAACACGATTTTTCGAGATCGGCTTGTAAATGATATCAAGGTCAAAATCCAATAGCTTCATCATCCACTTCTATACTCTACGTTGATCTCTCACTGCTTCCAAAGGAACTTTATTGATCTATGCATACAAAAAATTGTCTACCTATTAAATATAGTATTCATTTTAGGATTGAACAAATGGTGGCCATCAACTCTTTTTCATAAACCGACTTAAAGCTTTCCAGAGGTGATAGACTTGGCTATAATAACCTAAGGGATGTTGTTGCTGCATCAAAACCGCTCCAAGTCCCGAACCGGCACTTCTACTACAAATGCTTCTTCAAAGTTTGGTAACTCGAGCACCAAAGCCATAACCATCGCTTGTTTAAACCAAATCAATGTTAAGAGAATTTCCGTTTGTACTTAACCCAAATCAAAGAGAGAATATGGTGGAGGCTTTGAAGAGATCTCCAGCTCTTCCCCTTACAAATTTTCTCAAAATTGTCTGATAAAATGAGCTAAACGCCTAACGTTCTTTATTAGGTTCACAACCATGGTTAGAAAACTAACCCTAAATAGAAGGTAACTCAAGTAGGGTTATAACAACCCATACAAAACTGCACAAGACCTGCAATGGAAACAAACACACAAACACCATATTATGTCAAATGCCACAATGGATTCTTCCATATAATGTCAAACACCATATGGACAAGAAATGAAGACATGGATAACAACGAAAATCAAATGTCAAATGCCATAATGGATTCTTCCAAAAGAATACTCTTCAATCTTAATTTTAATGATTATGTTAAGATTTTTGCATGTTTTAAATTTTATTAAATAAATATTACCTTTTTTATTTAATGATGAATATTGGTCGACTATGCAGATGTTGATCGATGTTCCTAATCTCGAGAGATAAATTCCGGATTGGGGGTGTTAACCGAATAGGGCTGGAGAGCAACATAATACTGCATGTGTTGGGAGGTTAATCCAAAGTCTCTGTACCGTGCTATATATTCATATTTCACCGGTAACTTTCATCAAACCATAAAAACTACAGGGGATTTCACAGATTGTCAAAGCAAAACGTCGACTGCTTCAGTGTAAGCGTCTCCTCTTAGGCCGAGCACGACGTCTGATTGCCCAGATGATGACCAAGGAGCTGAAGACAACTAACTGAAGGACAAAGATAAGCTTCACACCTGTAAAACATCAATATACTCAGTATCACACCTTCAATGTAATTAAAATAAATTGATTTAGCTTCAAGATTCTAACCTCGGAGCTTCTGGACCATGTCCTGTAAACTTGTTTCATTTTTCATGTCCTTTGTATCTGGTGAACCTAATCGCCTAACTGCAGAGATATCGTTCCTTTCGGATTTGTACTGAAAATTACCACCCAAAATACATGTGTTGGGACAACGGATACTACTTTCGTACTCATCACTTCCATCGCAGCAATCTACGAAAAAAAACTAACACTCAGGCAGAACATTAACTAGGCATATAAAGTGTTAATGAAGCACATCTAACATAGAAAATTCAGTTCAAGAATCAGTCTTGTTCGGAGAAACCACTTAACTAAACTGAGAATAATGTATAGAGTGAAAGAAGATGGTAAGGAATCAGAACTATGCATAAGATCATACTGACCGCAAATACGATCATTCACACGAGAAGAGAAAATGAACTTTGGCAAACTTCCTACGTTCTTGCAGTAAAATTTTCCTGTTGGACATGCCGCTGTTCCTGCAAACAATATATATCTTCAGGCAGACACCATAAATGAACAGAACAAGATTATACAAATCCTTAATCCAACTTACTAGGGTTCGGTACAAAAGGAAACAGCATAAGTTGAGACACTAACAGTGGAAAAAGTTTCCGAATTTGCATTCAAACATAGTTATAGTATCAGAAACTCTAAAACAGAACTCCAAGGGATATGATTCATTGGACATCCCAATGATATGATCATCATCACCACCAAGGATTTAACGACAATCAGCATATCCATAAACATAGAACACAGATTCTTCTCACACATTTCTGATGCATGTACATGTGTTTGTTCGCCAATGCCGTCAACATAATCCTCATCATATACATAACTATCTCCATTGTTATTCTACAGCCATACCCAATAATCCACGCATATATTCTGCATATCTCTCTGTAAATCTACGGAAGCGAAATGTTTTAGTTCTCAGCTTTTCGTAGTACCCAATAGTCAAAAGTTTACAAGTCCTCGAATTTCGCAGAACCCAAATCGCACGAAACTAAACAAAAACAGTACCGGGTTCATCGGTGCCATCAGGACAATCGCAGAAGTTGTCATTGAGACGGTCTCTGGTGAAGGATGTGGAGCCGTCCTTACATTTGATCACATCCAAATCAAAGTACTTTTCATCTGTCACCAATATATTAAAAAAATCCAAAATTATAAAAAAAAAAGTTTCAAAATATGAAGACCAAGAGATCAGAGTGAAGGGTTTACCCAAGGGGTGAACACCGGTGAGGGGAGAGCTTGAGCAGACGGAGACGGAGACGATGGAGAACAAAGACGGCACGTAGTAGAGCAGCATAATTCCATTTCTAGACATGTTTGCCGTTTTCTGTTTTTATTTTCTTCCTTTTGGAAAATATATTGATTCTTCCGGTCTAAACGACGACGTATCATATCAAGCTTCTGTTCATTGAATGCAGACTCAGAAGAATTAGATTGTGTCCGTTGGATTGAATCAGAAGAATTAAAACGTAACGTGTACATAAAAGCATTTGATTCTTCTAACTTGCATCGTAAACTTATACGACATTACTCAAGAAACATTGCTTGTGTGTTGTTGGATTGAATCAACAGTTTAGAAATTTCTGAGTTTCTACATTCTTTTAGGTGTTCTTGATATCATTTATGTGATTGACGGTTAGTTACAATGCCTTTGTATAATTTTCGTGCTCTAATTTGTATAAAAATTATGAACTTTTTGTGTGATATTGGATATGGAGTTAATCTAAATTCATATGGAAATGGTGTCATAAATTTGAAAAAAAAAATTTAAGTCATGTTGTTTTACATTATCTATTGATATAAATCTAAATGTGAAAATTTTCTAATTAGAACGAATAATGGTGGTTCTAAAATCTGTTAACAAATCGAACAAGAAAGCTAAAATTTGTCTAATTACTAAAACACTTTGTCGACAAGGCAAAAGTGAAGGCATTCCAACAAGTGACATTACTATAAAAACACGGTTTCTGGATGCATATAGATTGTCCAAAAATGAACGTACGTAAAGACGAATCGTCTCTATCTCATCAAAAAAATCGATCGATTTTTCGATAGCCGTTAAAAAAAACAGCAAATTTTTTTTAAAGAATATTTAAAAATTCAAAAAGTTAAAACTTTAAATTAATAATATTAAATATTAGGTTTTTTACACATTATTGTTTTTAATACAATTTCTATAAAAATATTGGATTTTGTGAATCATCGTCATTGTCTCCGTCTTCGTACTTATCCCAATCAATCAAATACATTTTTGTCTTAAGCATACGCATTAATCGTTGATGGTTTCGTGTTGATCGGTTTTTAGAGGGCGACAATTGTTGTTGAGTGGTCGCCAATTGTTGTTGAGTGATCGACAATACTTGATTGTATTGTATCATTTTATTGCACTACTGTTCTTTTGTTATTTTAACTTGGAGGAAGTTGAATATTGTGATGTCATTCTTCCAAAGTCGAAAATATGAAATTTGTATGTAATGTGCTATTAAATAAATTGTCAATTTCAATATTAGAGAAAATAAAATTTTAAATTATATTGAATAGTTATAAATTTGCCTCGATATATAGCTCGTTGTATTGCTCTTCACTTAGAAAAGGATGTGATTCATCCCCTCTTGGTGGAATTTGAGACAATCGTTTAGATGTCATACTATTAACATCATTGTGAACTTGTTTCGCTCTAGCATCTACCAATGAACCATTACACTTTTTATGTGTTCGCTCGAGCAATTCAATATATGATAGTTATGTGCCTTTTCTTTCGCCTAAAACAAATTTGAAACATATACCTTTTAAAAATGTATAATTAAGATATCAAAATTATAATTTCACTACAAGAAAATTCGGATTTCGGGACTGCATTTGCGGATTGAAGTATCCGTCCCTAAATTTAGGGACGGATTAGGGACTAATTCCAGACGGATTAATAAAACAGTCCCAAATCCGTCCCTAAATTTGGGGACTGTCGGTCGGTCCCTAAGTCGTCCGGAATTCGGGACGGAT
>CM071862.1:5573464-5591502 GCA_036759665.1 Gynandropsis gynandra
ACGCTGAGCGCGCGACCCGTGTGGAAAGTTTCCCTACGGGTCGCGACCCGTGCGTAAATTTTCCGGACGACACTGTTACCCATCCGGAAATTTTACGCACGGGTCGCGACCCGTTGGGAAATTTTGCGTAAAATTTCCGGACGGCACTGTGACCCGTCCGGAAATTTTACGCACGGGTCGCGACTTCCTTTACCGTCCGAAATTGCCGACGAATTGCGAACTCTTTTTACCGTCTGCATTTGCGGACGGATTGCGGACGGAACCTTGTTCGCGACGCTCAGTTACGGACGGGGGACCGCGGTCCCTAATCCGTCCCGAATCCCCTTTCCCGACGGATTAGGGACTGAATGTTCAGTCCCTAATTACCAAATTTCTTGTAGTGTTTTTTAAATTTTAAATCGTACAATTTATTCATATACTGTTGCAAACGAAATAGATCTAGTTATATGAGCGCTTATCCCGTAACCTGCTCTATCATAATGATGATATTAACTTGCTCTCCTGTTTCTTTATTTTGCCCCGAGATTATCCCAATAAATGCACAATTATTTCCACACATTGGATGCCTACCAAAAGAACTTTCTCTCTTCTCTCGATCATGTTTGATTTTATTGATAAGAGATTTCAGTCTAATTCTCATAACCCGTTCAAATTCGGACTTTACTAGTCCAGTAATCTCAAGATTCCGATAAAATTTTTGCTGAAAATATTAATTAATTAATTAATGAAGACTATTTTATGAATTTTTTTTATGAATAAGTATGATTAAAAATGCACCACAAATGTTTTCCGCTTAAAATATTTCTTGTCACGCCGTACTATGTCATTAGTAGGAAGAAAAAAGACGAGGACAATCAAACCATCTAATTATTAGTCTATGTTTCAATTGAAAAACATGTGTTTCATCCATGTAATATGGACAAATCAATCGACCATGCATTGCTCATCCAAATAACATACAATAAGTTGGAAATCACTTATTGTCCACATAAGAGCACCTCGTAATCTAAAATTTTATCGCATTGATACATTGTACGTTTGAACTCCTTCTCACAAATTTTTTTAATTCTTCAATCAATGGTTAAATAAATATATCTAAACTTCTTATGGGATGATGAGGCCCGAAAATCAGTATTTTTAAGACAAATACGCCTTTTTCATGCACGTGTGGTGGTAAATTGTATGGTGTCATAATATCTGGTCAAAACGAATAATTCCTCCAAACATTCTAAATGGATTAAAACCGCCAATGCAAAGGCCTAAAAAACATTTTAACTCTTAGTTGAAAAGTTAGGATATAACTTGTTAAAGTGTCTTCACGCCTCACCATCTGAGGGTTGACACATTTCTCCATCACGAGTTGAGTGCTCAGCATATCATCTCATGTTGCTTGTGGTTTTCTGAGATTGATAAAATCTTTTAATTATGTCTGTAATTGATAAATATTACATACAATCATATGGAACTGATTTTTCATCCTTGTCAAATAAAACCGATATTTTCTATAAAATCGACAATTAGTTAAGTTTGATGTCTCTTTCAAAAAATCATGCAATTGTCTTGACAAATACCAATATTTTGATATGGAAATAAACCCAAGGATCTCATAATCCTTTTTATCTCATAATATGATTCTATTGCATTGTTATCTTTAGTCAAATAATTTCTTACTAATTGCGATATAGAATCCATGCATCTCTTAGGAAAAAATTATTTTTTATCTTCAAATTCGGAGCAGACAAAGACAATTATGAAAGATTCATTCTACACTCATCATAAGTGAATGTGTAACACCTTTTAACATATCATAAATCTTTTTGCATCTTCATTCAGATCTTTTTCAGTATTTCTTTGTTTCTTTCATTGAATACATTTTGCAATATTTCCACATAAAGGTCATTCCTACATCTTGATGTGTCTCAAGTACCTCATTATGTACAATACCCCTATTAACTGTAGGAAAATATATACACTTAACCAAGCTGCATCGTTAATAGTCACTGCCCTAAAAGTGAATTTCGGCTCGACCGTGATGCAACCGAAGGTCGAACACTCTCCAAGATTAACACAATACACGTGCACTCACGAAGAGAAGGATGGAATAGCCAAATTCTCGTACATAAACTCTCGTGTATGGTTATCCAAAATGGTGGAAAAACTCAAACCTCTCGGATAACCTTGATCAGCAGTCAATTGAATTAATAGGCTAACCATTTCATAAAACTGAATCCGAATTAAAAGCCACGTTGAAAGTTTCATTTGAAAAATTCTTTTTTAAAGTTATAGAAGTTGACAAAAAAATTATATATCTGGTAGAGTAAAACCCGACCCAGCCTAACCCAGTCTGGGCGGGCAAGCGGCGGTGCGCACGAACAGACGAATTGAAGAAATAGTTGTATCATCTTTTTTAAGAGGAAAAATATGCTAAAAAATTCAGCATTTCTAGATTCACATATTGAGTTTTCATTCAAACATATGAATCTATATGCACTACTATTTTGAGCATACCCAACGAAGGCACAATCAAAAGTCATAGGTCATATTTCTAAATTCAGAAAATATAACTTTAGCAAGACAACCCAAAATCTCAAATAATTCAGATTCAGTTTAAAAACTTTTAATAATTTGTAAGGAGTTTTTATCTAAATTTTTGTGAGTAACTTTATTAAGAATATAACATACGAATAATGTTGTTTCCCCCACATATTTTGAGGCATACCAGAACTCAATAACATATCATTCATCATTTCTTTTAGTGTTTTATTTTTCCGTTCGACTATGGCATTTTGTTGAGGTGTATATGGTGCGTAGTTTTGTGAATGATATCATTTTCACTAAAAAATTCTTCAAAAAATTTCGTGAAATACTCACCACCTATATCAGACCTAAGTCTTTTAATCTTTTTATCTAATTGATTTTCTACTTCAACATTATATTTTAAAAACATTTGAGCGCCCTCATCGTTAGACCTAATAGATAAAAATTTCGTATTTCTAGAAAAGTCATCAATAAATGAAATGTAATACTTCATACTACCTTTACTCAATGTGTTTCTAAAATCAGCTAAGTCAAAATGAATCAATTCAAGTATTTTTGTGCTTCTTGAAGTAACTTGTTTAAAAGGGTTGTTTGCATATTTTTCTTCAACACACATAACACATTTTGAACATTCATTTTCGTTTGATGTGTTTATTATATGCATATTTTTCAACCTTTTAATAGACCATAATTCACATGTCCTAGCCTATCATGCCACAAATTAACAGATTCAACTATATAAGCGGAACCAAAGTTACTTCCATTAGCAAATGGAGAAACAATGTTCAGGACAAACAACCCCTCAAATAAATAACATTTTCCCACAAAATCCACATTCTTGGCTAATATCACTTTATCACCCTCAAAGACAAGTTTCAAACTAGCTTTATTCAGCAAACTACCAGAGACTAGGTTCCTACGCAGCGATGGAACATACAACATATCATTCAATGCTAATGTTTTTCTAGATGTAAGTTTGAGAAGAATTTTTCCTTTATAAAGAACTCCAACGGTGGCTGAAGTACCAATGAAGACGTGTTCACCATCTGTGAGTTCGTGGAATTCTTGGAAAAGATCCTGGTTGGAACAGAAGTGTCTCGTTGGTCCAGTGTCTAGCAACCAGTCCATTTTGTTTTGCAATAAGTTCACCTCAACCACCACCGCCACGATGATCTGCGGGGCAAAATTTACGTTAGGCTTGTTGTCAGGTTTTTTATCCTTAATATGATTTTTGGCCTGGACATTCATAGTTTCCGCTAGTGCCTTTGAAGTGCTTTTGGTTTGGTCCCTTTTTGAATTTATTTCCTTTAGCTTTAAACTTGTCTTTCTGTACAACATAAGATTCGATCAAGTTAACTTTAACCGAATGTGAAGAGACAGTGTTAAGCTTATCTTTCTGCCGATTAACCTCCTCGGTTTTCATATGACTTATGAGCTCATGGAGTGGTAGATCATTCTTCTTGTGTTTGAAACGACATCTATACTCAAACCACGAAGGAGGAAACTTTTCCAGCAGAACGTTTGCTTGCAAAAGTTCGTACAACTTCATTCCTTCGCTGAGTACATCCGCGACAAGGTTTTCGTACTCATGGATTTGGTCCATGATTGTTTTTCATCGACCATTTGAAACTAAATCCATTTTCCGACGACGTTTTTCTTGCATCCGATGTCATCAACCTCATATTTTGTTTCCAAGATATCCCAGATCTGCTTGGCATGCTTGTGCTTGACAAAGATGTCAAACAAAGCATTGGACATATGGTTTAAGAGATATCTGCGCATTGTTTTGTTATCTTTTTCAAATTTTGCCTTCGCTTCATCATCTGTCTTCTTGGATTTTTCGGTTTGAAGCATGGCCAGAGGATTGGAAGGCATAGTTTGGTGCAGAGTGTCTTTTGAGACGTTCGTCTAGAGGATGTAGTTCGACATTCTACTGCTCGAAGAAAATAAGCAGTTTCTGGGACCAGCGACGGTAGTTCATACCATCCAGCGGCTCGAGTATGGAGAGGTCAAACAGTGATCTTAGTAGGACGACAATAGTTGTTTGAAAGATTCGCTTTCAGAATGTTGGAAAATATATAAATGTAACCAAGATGCGTCGTGGATAGCCACTGCCTTGAAAGCGAATTTCAGCACGACCGTGATGAAACCGAAGACCGAACTTTCCCCAAGATTAACACAACAACCCCCTCGTACACGTGCACTCGCAAAGAGGATACCCTTTGCTCAACAGTCAACCGAATTAATAGGCTAACCACTTCACAAAACTGACTCCGAATGAAAAGTCACATTGAAAGTTTTCATTTGAAAAAGTCTTTTTCAAAGTTATGGAAGTTTACAAGAAATTATATATCCAGTAGAGTAAAACCCAACCCAGCATAGTCCGGTCTAGGCGGGTGGCATCGCGTGCGGACGGACGGCGGCGGCGGCATCGTTGTCGTCGTCCCGTGTATATGGTATTTTTGTAAAACCCTTCACATTCTCAAAATTCCTCCAATTGATCCTTTTGATACCAATAATAAACAAGACTAAATATATAGTGTAATAAAAAATCTCTCCCAAGCAATGTGGGACTTTTAAACTTCCATAAAAGACAAAAATTCTGAAAATTTTGGAGTCATTTTTCAACGCTAACATATTCCACAACGTTACTAGGTCGTGGTGCAAAATTTCTCCGTGAGATAACCACATGAAGTAATTCGGAGTACATCCTCTTAAATAAAGATGATTTCACACGGCTTTCCCGTTAACAAAATTTTCATTTTTGCATTTGACGCAAAGACGAGTCAACTTTTCGGTTTCTTTGTAAACTTGTTGATTTGTCGCCATCGTCATAAAATGTGTAACACCTTCTATAAAATCTTTCTATACAACTTGAGTTTTTGGATCAGTTCTTCTATTATCCATTGTCTAGAAACGAAAATATTTGATATCGACAAAGATGTCATTGTAATAAGAAGAATAAGATTATATGGATTATAATGTTTGATATTTTTGTGTGGAAAACGAATGTAAATGTGAGTGGTATATATAAGCAATTTTCAGACCTATTAAGGACGAATTAGGGAATAAACATGTCAACATTTTTTGACGAGCCGTTAGTAAACTGTACTAAATTCTGGATGGTTGCAGTTAGTGTGCAATTTTCCGAAAATTTTCGGACGGATGTGTCGTTCATCCGAACAAAATCGCGATCCGTTCTGAATCCGTTTGTAAATATGGACGTTAGGACCGTCCGAAAATGTCTGATGGATTTCGGATTGATTTTTTGTTTCGTTCGTAATCCATCCGAGAAATTTCAAATGGTTTAGTCCATCCGGAAATTCCGTTTAAAAATTGCAATTTTCTAGTAGTGTGATTGATAAATAAAAAACATTTAAAAACTAAAATCTCAAGAGTTCATATATTGTGTTTAAAAGAACACAAAGAAAAATATCTTTATGGATAAAATATGAATGCTACAAATTAGTTCTAAAACTTAAATAAAAATTAGAAATCATAATTACTAAATCAAAGAAAATTAAAACAAACCAAACTAAAACAAACCTAAACTTTTGGTTAACTAACTAAAGTTTAAATGAAACTAAAAAAACTCATTTTTGGCTTAATAATAGTCTTAAAAACATGCTAACTAGCCTAAAAACGTACTAATTAAGGCTTAATATCATATATCTTTGTATTTGGATCTATATATTTGATTTGGTGCTTATTTGACTTATAAAACATTCACAAAGACTTAATCTCCTTCCATGTATGATTTAGCTCTACGTTGAAGCACAAATTTTTTATAGAACAATGTTATGAATGCATATAGATGTTATCTGACTTTAAAATGTATCATCGGTCCTACAATCTCCAAATTTCGTTCCAAAATTTCGAGAGAATCCTTAACTTCCATTGTGTTGAACTTTTTTGGTAATACTTTATAGCTTATTATCTAATTGTTTTCATTTAGAGATGTTGATCATCTCGTTTTCATACGTATTTCTTGCACGATTTAGGAGATGTTTTTGATACATATGTGATGTTTTACGTATGATTCCGTATCCGTTTTACTTGCTTTCGTGCTTTTCATGTTCTTACAGGTTTTTACGCGTATTTGGACTATTTTGGAGCTAAAGGAACATGCACGGAGCTAAGGAGCAACTTTGGGGATCATCACGGGACAAACGGGACGAGATTGAGCATGGAAAAGCCTCACCCGGTCGGGCACAACCCTTGCACGATCGGGCAAAACCTACGGCCAATTGTGTGGACCATTTAGCACGACTCGGGCAAGCATTTAGGACCATTTTGCCTTGTGCCCGAGCGGGCACACATGCCATGCCCGATCGGGCACCATTCCAGCACCACAGGACGCGCACGAACTGCCCTAGCCGCACCCGAGCGGGTACACTCACTACCCGAGCGGGTAGCGGCCCGAAACTGCTCAAAACTTAAGTAAACTTAACTTAAAACATAAGGGAACTCGTGGGGCAATTAGGGCAACAATTGGACCGACTTAGGAGGCTTAAAAGGAGGCAAAAAGACGTGATTAGAGGAAGCATACAGAGGAGAACAATTCAGCGAAGTTAGAGCAGATTCTTGCGAGGAGATAAGCGAGGAGCATTGGAGATCAAGCACCACCACTTCGGTTTTGTTTGGTTTTTATGTTCCTTAGACTTTCTACTATGTTTATGTTTCTTTACAGACGCATGAGCGAGTAGTTTGTTTGTTCTAGGAGAAGGGATTAGCCCTTGGCTATCCCGAGACCGCTTTTGATCTATTTTGAATGCATCTTCCTGTTTTAGTTTATCTATTCTCTATCTGAGTGCTTAAATCTAATTGTGTTTGCGTTGATCACGTAGATGCATGTGTTAGGGATTAGGAGAAGGACCGAAAGGAGAATTCTAGTCCTAGAAAGTCAGGTTTAGAACAACCGAGGTTAGGCCACGAAAGTAGGGTAGCAACGGTTGAGGGTGAACGGGCGAATCACAGAGTTTATGGGTTTAGTTCATGTTGTCAGCCACGAAAGTAGGGGGCAGTTTGTCTAGATCACGTGTCTATGCCTTGAGAGAGGGTAGATATCATGTTAGGATCGTCCGCCTTAGATAGCTTTAACTGGGATTGCATGATAGATAGGTTGGTCGTCGGTTTCGGTAGTCTTGTGGTGAAACCGGATTCCTAGGACGTTTGTCTCATCGTTAGAACCCAAGTAGTTTAGTTAATTTCAGTATTTCATTCCTTATTCACATTCTTTCGTTAGCAAGTTTGATTCATAGTTCGGGCTTAGGTAGCGTTGCATAGTCTCTGTGGGATCGACACCTAAAATACTACACACGTGCCGTCACTTGCGGGTAGATTAGGTTATATTTAACTCTGATACGCATCAGATGTGATATGATTGGTGAATGTGTTTGTACAGTATGTGTAAACACGTAAATATTCTTATGCATGTTCCACTTAAAGCCATGATGAATTACTTCACACTCATTGATCTCAACATTCTCGCACGGAGAGCATCAGTGAATGGATTATACTTCAAACTAAGGCCCTATGGTCTTAGAACATGATGATAACTTCACTAATTTTGGTACCACTCTAAGCCTTGAACAGATCTTGTACAATACCAAAGAGCACACTTTGTCAACCCACGGACTCCTATGGTAAATTTGATGCCATTCAACTCTTTATTTATTAGTTTCCACGAAACATTTATGATTTTTTCAGACCAGCATTAACTATTTGACACATCACATATGAAAATTAAAGCTAAAAAAGGTTACTTATCTTACAAAGAGCACCAGTGGTCTAGGGTTCGATTCCAGGCGGCGGAATATCAGATATATCCTCATAGGGCTAAACTACTTCAAAAATACTCTTCCCTAAAATAATTATTAAATCGGAAAAAACTGAAGAAAAGACAAATTTGCCCTTAATTTTCGAACGTGAAATAACCCACGTTCTGCAGTTTGTCGACATGAAAAACTGTCAAACCGTGTCAAAAGCAAGAAAACCGAACAGTTTTTCAATGTGAAACCTTTTTCAAAGTTTAGAGCAAGAAAGAATAAGTGATTTCGAACTTGAGAGGGATCGATTCAAAGTTGGCAAGAAGGAAAATGGCTAGAATCAGTAGCATCAGTGTAGAAGAGAGCACAGGTCAATCTTAAATGACGTCAATAAGTGTAAGTAGATCGATTTCTAGGGTTTTGCAAACTGCCGAGTCACAAAATGGTTTATTGATTTGAAATGGCTAAGTATCAGTGAGTCGGTTGAGTCGCAAGGGTCGCAAAAGTTGCATGACCATCTTCGACTCAGTGAGTGGGTTGGGTCGCAATGGTCGTTTGAGCGTCGCAAGCGGTCCAAGGGTCGTTTGAGTCACAAGGGTCGTTTGAGTCGCAAGGGTCGTTTGAGTCGTGTGGGTCGCTTGATATTATGCCCCATGGGTCGCTTGAGTCGCATGGGTCAATTGAGTCGCATGGGTCGCTTGAGTCTTAGTGAGACGGTTGAGTGTCGCAGAGTGTCTGAGGGTCTTGAGTCACATGGGTCGCATGGGTCGGTTGAGTCGCATGGGTCGCTTAAGTCGGTAGAAGTATAATGTATTCTTAATTAGTCATTTTGCAGGTGGCACCAAAGCCGAAGTTTGTGTATGAATTCAAGCACATGGACAGAATGCCAAAGATCACCACCAATTGTTATCCTCACGAGACAATAACGACGCTGAGAGGAATCTTAGATGAATACGAGTTGCATTACTTCGAGAAGGAGTCACAATTTAGGCATTTATTCCATTTCCAAAGTGACTCCACATTGATGAAAGTTCAAATGTCTATCCTACTAAATCACTCTGTGATTATATGGAAGGAGTTGTGGTTCGTCTTAAACGCATTCCCATCCGGTACTCTATAGTGGAGTACGCACTAATTTCCGGATTGAAATGCGGACCATATTCCAAAGGATGAGAGTCCAAAAGGGGTGACACATTCAGGCTAATGAATTTCGGCCGTGGAAAGTTGACCCCCGCACAAGTCAGTGAAAACCTAATGGTAAGTTGTATATATTATTCGAATAACTTGAATGTTTTCATACTTTTTGCATTCTTATCATTTTGTTCAAATGTTTCAGTTACTTCCATTCGAAACCATACTTAGTTTGGGCATCCATCATTCCTAAGAATGTGTAAGAAGATAGTTAAATCCAATTTTAACCCGAAATATATAGATGTGATAAGGCAGATAAGAGATTCTAAGGTAACAATTATACAAAGGTCACAAGGGAAACAAGGGTCACAGAGGGTAATAATGGTTATTTTTTGTTTTTCAAGATATTCTAAGTATTCTCCGTGCTGAACACGAAGAGGAAGCTTTACTTTCTTATCTGAGGATTACGAGGGATGTGAGGATCCCGATGTTCACATATGGATGGAACATCTTCGTAGAAATCCGAAGGGTATTTGTTGGGAGGATATCCGTAAGCAAGAACTGGTGACACGAAAAGTAGATCTTGGTGATAAAAAATTGGGAAAGAAAAGGGGACTAAGAGGAAGGAGAGCGTGAGTGAAAAATAATAGAGGTCCAAGATGGCGAAGACGAAGGATGTGTAGGTGTTGCTGATGCTGATGCTGCAGTCCCTCTAACACTGGAGCAAAAATTAATAGAGGAAATCAGGAAATCGGAGAAAAGAATCATCAACGCCGTAAGAGACCTTCTAAAGGATGTCGTTTGCCTAATCTAAAATCAAAGGCTGTCGAGAAAGTTGCGAGCACCAGAAACCAATCTTCCGGCACTGTTAGTGATTATGATTTTGAATTCCTTCGACGTCCAAATCCAATGTCAAGAAAAGAGCCAAGCAAAGAGACGGTTGACTCTGTAGATGGCTCAGAAGAGGATTTGGCAAACATTTCTCCTGATGAAGTTCCACCAAGTAAGTAATATTTAGTGAAAAAAGTCATTTGAGAGTCAATTTCCATCGAGAGTCGGTATGGGTCGCAAGAGTCTGATCGGTCGTAGGGACATATAAGTCGTAGGGTCGCATAAGTCGCAGGGTCACATGGGTTTCATATGTCCCATGGGTCACTGGGTCACTAAAGTCTCATGGGTCGTATGGGTCGCATGTGTTACATAATAAATGTAACGAACGATGAGTCTAATGAATGAAGTAATTTTATGCACATGCTCCAGTGGATCCTGTCGAAGAGGTGCACACTAAAGATACTTTAGTGGGTCCCGTCGATGATGTCACCGACGAGGTTCCTACCAAGGATACTCCAGTAGTGGGTCCTGTCCAAGAGGTTTCTGCTATTTTCTAAGTACCACCAAGTAAGTACGGCATTTGAGTCACAGAGGTCGCATTGGTTGCATGGGTCGCATAGGTCACAAAAGGTCGTGTTAGTCGCATAGATCGCATGGTCGCATAGATCGCATATATTTAATGAATTAAATTTTATGCAGGTGTTGGACCTTTATCGAAGGAGTCTGCGCCATATGTTGAACCTCCGCCGGCGAAAAGAGCAAGAACAATGCGAGGGAGAGGACGAGGGAAAGATGTTGATGGAGAACCCGCAGAAAATGTATTCAAAAACCCATAAAGAAGGTGGTTCAAGAACCTGAATGGGAAGGGGAGTTTGTGTGGAAGCCCAAGGGATTCGTAAAGGGCAAGATGATCCGATTTCCTTCGTTCGTTAACGCTACCGGTGAAAATTTGACTAATCTATATGTGTTCCTGAATATACCTCGACATGAGCGGTGGTGGAAATCTAAGCTAGATATTCTCCGAGGGCCAAAGTTTTGGGAGATTATATTAATGGCCAACGTATGGTTTGAAAATGATGTAAGTTTTTTTAAACCCTTAGTCTCACAGAGTTTTGTGTCATATGTATTCATGTGTGTTAATTTTTTTCTTTGCAACAATTGGATGAGACGTTGATAGTGTTGTGTTTTCGCACGACATTCATGCCCGTTGTGTATCAGAATTATTACGTTTGTCCTATTGCTTTCATGCAGACGCTCTCGCTGTGGATATACGAGGATATGGAAACTTTGCCAGAAATTCTTAGTGATTTTTTTAATGGAAAGTATCCATTTAGAAGGTTTTGCCTCGGTTCTAAACATTCCATCGGAGAAAACTCGATGGGTAGGATGTCATTGGGTAGCCATTAAAGCGGATTTCAAAACACGATACATCACGGTATACGACTGCCAGAGCAGAATGAAGGAAACGCATATCAATCCGGTGATTGAGAAGATAAGAAAAGTTGTCCTCAAGATGCTCATTCTAGTAGGGTTTCCTTCTTTGGCTTCTAGAGAATATTAATGGAAGTATGAGTATTATGAAGGTCTGTCACAGAACAAAGCGGGAATGACTCTGGTGTTTTCACCTTCAAATTCGTAGAAACCTTGTAAATGAGAAGGATGGATACTTTTTCACTTAATTTGCGACGATAGTGTTACTTCCATGCGTGAGAAGATGGCGGCTGATATATTTAGTAATGGAAAACGTATCCATCCACCCCGAGACTAACTTGATATTTTGGTACATTGTTTTTTTTTGTAATGGAAGATGTAAATATTTCGTATATTGTTATTTTAAAATATTTGGTACATTTTCGCAAGGGTCAAAGGGTCGCAGAGGTACAAGGGTCGTACGGTCGCACTGGGTCATAGAACCTTATGCGACCCTTGCGACCCATGTGGACATTGCGACCCTTCCGACCATTGTGACCATTGCGACCCTTGCAACCCATTTGTCCATTTCAACCCTTTCGACTAGTCTTTTCAATGTCAGACTACTGGCTTTTCCAATGCTAGCTATGCTTTTTATTTTATCAATGCCACATTCAAGACCACTGCGACATGTCTCTGTTACCCCTATATTAAAAGGTTCATCAAATTTTCTAAAGTCACACCATAACCAATTTGAGATGAGAATGAATCGGGAGAATCCCATCTCTCTCCTCTCTTCGTCTAAGTCTCTAACCCCAAATTCTCTGAAAAATTCTTGTTACCTTTGTGACCGTTTTGATCTTCGTCACGAGGGTCACATGGTGGACGCATGGCATCGTGTTGTCTATTTGTTACTCAAGGTTTTGGTAATCGTCAGACTCGACTTCTATGCGGATACACACAAGTACTTACAACGTGGATGGAGGACTTTGTGTTGTATCTGCACTACATAAGGTCTTGGTAATCGGTGGACTCAGACATCAAGCTGTATTCGTGTTACCTAAGGTCACGGTTGGAGGTCAACTTGGAGAAGGCATTGAGTCACACACGACTCTCTTTACGGGGGAGGGCTCTGATGTGTCTCTAAAGTCGGTAAATTTGACCGTAGTCACCATTGTCGATCCAGGGCATCGTGCTGTCTATGTGTTACTCAAAGTCTTGGTAATTGGCAGACTCAGTCTCTATGCAGTCACTGACGATGCCTACTTCTGGACTCAATTTGGCTCCCTTTTTATACAAATTCCCCGTTGGAAAACTTTGACTTAGGTGACGGTGTTGGGTCACTCTTGAAATGTGACTGGAAGACGAAGTACATGACAGGAAATAACTCTGGACTACAATACCAAACAAGAAGAATGCAGAAGACTGGAAGACGGATTTTGATTTAGAATCTTTGTAAATGTATTGTTTTGATTTAGAATCTTTGATCGACCCTTGTGACCCATGCGACCCTCAATTGGCATTAATTAGTTTGACGTTGTAAATGTATTGTTTTGATTGTTTTTTTTTATTTTATCATTATAAACTAGTAAATTCGTCGAGTTCGCATCTATTGATCCATATATGCGACCAAGCGACCCATGTTATTATCAATATGCCATTATCAATATATTTGAGTTGTATATGTCTAATTTAGAATCAATATAGATAATAATATAACTAATATCGATATTTGAAAAAAATATTAAATGTATTTTTTGAAATTTTCTCAAACTCATCCGACGAGTTCTTAAAACACCACTATCACTTTTGAAACACAAGCATTGGTTATACACAACTCAACTAGGGACACATGGATCATAATCTGTTTTAACCGTTGATTGACGTTGTAGATGTATTGTTTTGATTTGTTTTTGTCATTTTATCATTATAAACCCGTAAATTCGTCGAGTTCGCATCTATTGATCAATATATCTGACCAAGCGACCCATTCGACCCTCATTTGGCATTAATTAGGTTGATGTTGTAGATGTATTGTTTTGCTTGGTTTTTGTCATTTTATCATTATAAACCTATAAATTCGTCGATTTCGCATATATGCGACCAATGCGACCCATGTCACCCTCAATTCTGATTGGTTTTTGCCATGTTATCATTTTCACCAAAATTTTCACCAAAATTTGAGAAAACATATCGAATTCCATCTGACGGCAATTCAATGTCAGGTTCATGTCTTTCCGTATTCCAACCGTCTACTTTTTTTGAATAATGGTACACTCTCTCTAACTCTCATCATCTTCCATCCATTTTTTGTCGAAAATGCAACATTTCCCTACTTTGGTCCAAATCATTCTTCCAAGCTTTCTGGAGAACTACCTCGTAATATCCTTCATCTCTCTCATTCGGTATGTTAACATAGAGAATGTAAAGATTTGACTTTTTCTTCGATTTTAGTTAGAAGACATTCCGAAGAAATTCTTCGATGAGCATATTTACGGGAAAACGAGGGACAACAACACGGCAATGCTTAAATCGGATGTGTCTAAAAAAACATGGGAAGTCAAGTTGGATGGCTCAAGATCACTGATAAATGGAGAGATTTCTCTAAGGACCGTGATTTTCGTATTCGGGATTTCTTAGTTTTCCGTCACGAAGATGATATGGTTTTTCACGTCACTGGTTTTGGAGATGATATGTGTAATCTACAATATGCATCATCTATATCATCATCATCTGTGGAAGTAGGGTCATCTTCTTCTGGTTAGAGGATTTTCACGGTACCAGTCACATGTTCAAATCTGGCCGTAGATGTAGTGGTAAGTGAACTCAAACCGATTTATTCGATTCATCAAATCTGGTCGTATATGCATTACTTTAGCGTCGTTGTAAATTTTTATTCGGTTATCGCAGACACTTTCGATAGAGTTTGCGAAGTCGAGTAGTCTTTGCGGTAGACGAAGTAAGATTGATCTGATAATATTACAGACGGATTTTGAAGGCACATCTAAGGCCCCTGAAACGCGGTGGCGCTAGCATCACCAGGGGTTGGACAAATTTTTGTCACGATCATGGACTTAACGTGGGTTGTACCCTCAAAGTCGAACTGCACGTCGTTCGTGATGTACCTTGTCTACGGTTTTCTCCTCGATCAAGGCCTACAATCAACATAGATTGAATTCCGTTGTATTTTGATTGCTTTGAACCTCATTTGAACAACAAAATTCATTTTTGTATTTGGTTGGTTTTTTACTATTATTCAATAGAATGTATTATTGTTAGTATCGATGTTTTTGTGGATTTACTATTATTGTAACAAGAGTCGTAGAGGGTCCAAGGGTCGTAGGGGACAAAGGGTTGCAGAGGTACAAGGGTCGAAGGGAGACAAGGGTCGAAGGGAGACAAGGGTCGCAGAGGTCCAAGTGGACGTAGAGGTACAAGGGTTGAAGGGAGCAAGGGTCCCAGAGGTCCAAGTGGTCGAAGAGGTACAAGGATCGAAGGGAGACAAGGGTCGAAAAGAGACAAGGGTGGAGGGGGACATGGGTCGCACGGTCCAAGGGTCTAAAAAAATGTTTACTCTTTGATTATGGAAGATGTATTTTGGTACATTGATCTTTTTAAACAGTTTATTCATATTTTTTTAAATAATTTTTATTTTTTGGGAACGAATAATTCAACTTTGTATATTGTTATTTAAAAAAAATTATTCATATTATTAGTAAATAATTTTTTAATAATAAAACGTAAAGGGTCGCAGAGATCCAATGGTCGCAGAGGTACGACGGTTGCACCATTTGTCCCTTGCGAACCTTTTACCCGTTCAACCCTTGACCCTGCGACCCTTTTACCTGTTCGACCATTTTACCCATGCGACCCTTTTACCCCTGCGACCCATGTGACCGTGTGGTCATGTCTTTTCGAATTCCATCTAACGTCGATTCGATGTCATGTCTTTTTGAATTCCAGTCGTTTCCTTTTTTCCAATCCGTTTTTTCCTCTCATCATCTTCCATCCACTTTTTCCGAAAATGCCACATTTCTCTCATTTCTTCTGAGAGATTCTTATACAGCATCTGTACTACCTTGTAATCTTCTTTAAAACACTTTGTCGGTATGTTACATGTAGAGAATGTACATATTTTACTTTTTTCGTTTTTTGTTACAGGACATTCCGAAGATCTTCTTCGATGAGTATATTTGCGGGAATACGAGGGACATCAACATGGCAACGATTAAATCGAATGTGTCTAACAGAACATGGGAAGTCAAGTTGGATGGCTCAAAATTCACTGATGGATGGACAGATTTCTAGAACGATCAAAACATTCGTATTGGGGATGTTGTACTTTTCCGTCACCAAGGTGACATGGTCTTTAACGTCACCACGACCACTCCTTATGAGAGGGTTTTCATTGTACCAGTCACGCGTTCAAAACTGGCCCTAGATTCATTGGTAAGTGACCTCAAACCGATTCATCATATATAATTTGGTTATTCGACTTTTATTCATTTATACTGATGTAACTTGGTGATGTCGCATACACTTCCAATAAGTTTTGCGAGGGAGAACGGTCTTTGTCGTAGACGATGTCAGATAATGATGTACCTCGATTGCGGAATGTTCGATTGCGGAAGGTTTGATTTTTGGCTAGCAACTTTAAGGCCCGTGAGTCGTGGTGGTGCTTGCATCAGAGGGGGTGGAGACAGTTTTGTCAAGAAAATGGACTGAACGTGGGTTGTTTCCTCATAGTAGAAAAGTTCTCCATTGGAGGAGAACCTGTGCTTCGATTTGTCATAACATATTTTGATTTGAGTTGTATTTTGATTTCTTTGAACTTCTTTTTAACTTGAACTTCATTTGATCTTGTGGATTTACTATTATTCAATTGTTAGTGTTATTGTTAGTATCGTTGTTTTTGTGGATTTGCTATTATTGTAACAAGGGTAGCAGATGGACAAGGGTCAAAGGGAGACTAGGGTCGCACGGGTCCTAGGGTCGCGAGGGACAAGGGTTGCACTGATCCAAGGGTCGCGGGGGACAAGGGTCACATGGGTCCAAGGGTCGCACGGGTCCAAGGGTCGCGAGGGACAAGGGTCGCACGGGTCCAAGGGTCGCGAAGGATAAGGGTCGCACAGGTCCAAGGATCGCGAATGTACAAGGCTCGTAGATATTTGAGTCAATTATTTGTAAATAACTTGATAAATTATCATTTTCAAAATTTTATTCATATTATTTGTAAATAATTGTATTTGTAAATAATAAATTATTTTTACTATAATGTTAGTATCGTTGTTTTTGTGGATTTAGTATTATTGTAACAAGAGTCGCAGAGGGACAAGGATCACAAGGATCCAAGGGTCGCGGAGGATAAGGGTCGCAAGGGTCCAAGGGTCGAAGAGGTATAAGGATCGTAGGATCATAGGGTCGAAGAGGTCCCTCTATGACACTTGTACCTCTGCGATCCTTGGAACCCTGCGACCCTTTTACCATCTTTGACTCTTGGACCCTTACGACCCTTTTACCCTCTTCGACCCTTGGACCCTTGCGACCCTATCCTAAACCCTGCAACCCT
Source organism: Gynandropsis gynandra (assembly GCA_036759665.1). Lineage (NCBI taxonomy): Eukaryota > Viridiplantae > Streptophyta > Magnoliopsida > Brassicales > Cleomaceae > Gynandropsis > Gynandropsis gynandra. The sequence goes on from CM071862.1 coordinate 5,590,712, forward strand.
TTTACCTTTTGACCCTTCTACCCCTTTGTGACCTTTTTACCCCTGCGACCATTGGAGCCCTAAGACTCTGTGACCTAGTGCAACAGTTTTTCTACGAACATGTTTAATTGCAAGTTTCTTTGTTGACAACAAACGATTTAAACCTATTCGTAGCGCATCTGATACCGATTTCAAACTACTCTCGTCGAATTTGTCGTGAAGTGGGAGAACAGTTATTTTCGCGTGACAATAGAGAAAAAATTGAGATGTTCTAGAGGAAAGAGAAAAATTATCGACAAAAATAATATGAGATTATCAATATTTTAAAAATAGATATAAAATTAAAACTCTTTTTTTAAGATGGATATTTTGAAGTATTTTAACGAATGTATTTTTGAATTTCCGCCGTTCCAGGCTAGTGCATACTATTTACTTTTTTATATTTTTATTCTTATTTGCCCTTTGGACCGTCAGCTACTTTGACCTTTCTTACATACAAGATATACGGTATAAAGTGGGGGATTATCAAAAATACCCTTGTAGGGTTAAAAGACTTCAAAAATAATCTTCCCGAAAAAAAAAATTTCCGCTTCAAAAATACCCTTATAAATGCTAAAATTCCCAAAATCCCCCCTGCGACCCTTCTACCCAGTTTGACCCAGTTTAACCCTGCGACCCAGTGACCCAGTACGACCCTGTGACCCAACGACCCAGTCCGACCCACCGACCCAGTCCGACCCTGCGACCTGTTCGACCCTGTCCGACCCAGCCGACCCTACGACCCTGCGACCCTGTCCGACCCAGCCGACCCT
>CM071862.1:5591521-5602083 GCA_036759665.1 Gynandropsis gynandra
ATCACCGGAAAATCGCTAAAAACGCTGGAAATCACTGAAAATGACTGAAACATTGTTGGAAATCGCTCGAAAATTGCTGCAAACCACTCAAAATAGAAGGAAATCACTCGAAAATGGAAAGAAATCACTCAAAAATTGAAGAATATCGTTCGAAAATAGAAGAGAAACACTCGAAAATGAAAGGAAATAATTCTTTACTTTGTTTCCCTCCTCTCAATTTTCGTTTTCCCTCTTCTTATATTTTCCTTTCCCTCATTTGTATGTGTTTTTCATTAAAGATACATGTCTTTTCTCCAATTTTTATTTTTTCATCAGATTTAGGAGGGTAGTATTGAAGTGTTTTAGCCCTAAGAGGGCATTTCTGATATTGCAACGTATAAAGTCGTCATATAAACTCGAAACCAGTCTTAGTTTCTCATCCCCCACACTATAACACTTAAAGCATAATCAAAATTACAACAGAACTGATATATCTTTTAAGAGCCGTGAACCCTGTGACTTCTATCATTCACCCTCAAGCATAACGATCAAGGGCCTTTTGCCTGCAGCTTAACGTGTAAGATAGTATACCACTAGAAATAAAGCCACAAATGACGCCACGAGTGTCAACATTTGTCTGCTTGATTTCGTCTCAAACACCTGCACATTTGAATTACGCTAATCAGAGACGCCATGGTGCAGATTTCACCCCCAATGGCTAAACACGCGGGCACATGACTGATATGGGACAAGTGTATATGACACAGCTATTCTACTTGGGCTTACCGTTTTAAATCGGTCCATGGTTCCTGAGAGAATTCCCCTTGACGAATCCATATCATTCCCCTGCATACAACCCATAAAAATATGCAGTAACAATGGAGCCGGTGACAAAGGCAGAGTAATATATAAGGTATTGAAATCTTAACTGGGTACCATTCTATCAAGCATCCGGTTGTGGGTCTCCACCTCTTCATTTATATCACCAGAGAGCTGTTTATGTTAAAACTAAATGAAATCAGAGTACTTTTAACCATATTTGTGCATATAGGATTTTACCCCAGTTAACTTCAAAGCTCCATGATTTGTAAAAATGTCGAACCCAAAGTGTAAACCATTCGAGATATTTAATCTACAGCCATTACCCAACATCATATATAGAAATGACGAACCCAAAGTGTAAACCATTCGAGTTGTTTAATCTACAGCCATGCTTGAGGTCGTATCATGTTTCAAACATATGCAAGAACATATGCCTCTTTCTATATACACTCTTCCATTTCCTAAGCTTTGATACGAGCCAAGTCTCATGTTCGATGTGATGCATGCATTTAACACAATGGTAGAACATAATGCTTACCCGTTTCAGAAGATTGACTCTGTCTTGCAATCCTTCCAAAGCTCGTTCGTTCTCATGTTCATTGATTTCGTGGGAGTAAGAAGACGCAGCCCTTATCCCACCTTCTTCAATGCCATCAAAGAGGGAATTTCTCGCCCCACGATGCTCCCTACAGCAATTTACACCTCATCATGGAAACGAGTACGACACCCACTCTTTTCATTGTAAGATTTGGCAGATAAAGAACTCAAAGCAACTGACATGCTCAAGCTGACACCCTTCATGTTTAAAAACGACATCAGATCTAAGGAGCTCTAGTTTAGGATGTCTACAAATACCAAACTCCATGAATTAAGTCCTTTCAGCCAAGCGGACTCAAATAATGAGGACTTCGAAGTGAATTCCTAATTGAAATTCGTTTCCATCAAACAAAAACTGGAAGACAATCCTAATCTATCCACCTCTATAATTCAGTGCTTCTTCAGATCCAATGGATCTTTAGGCTAACAGCGATGAACCCTAATCTAACAAACCCAAAATCCAAACACGAAAATATACGAAAAATCTGGAACAACAATTAGTTCTCAAATCGAATCGATGCGAATATTAGGATTCGATAGAGCAAACCTTCTAGGATTCATGGGTCAATCGAACCGAGATGAGAATCTTCCGACCCTTTCGACTACGTTTCAAGATTTCCTCAGGTTCTCCAGAATATCACCTGGATCTACGGTTCCCCTGTTATTCAAACCAACACTTCGCTTCGGAACATCTAGAAAATTTTGGGGCCAAACTAAAACTTTAAACTTTTTATGGGGTCAAGACAGAAATCAGTTAAAGAGCGAGACGTTGTATAAGGAATAATAGGTCCCGCGTTATTCTTCTCTTTAAACGAATCGGAAATCTCTCCTGTCCGGGAACCCTAGTCGTGGATTCTGTCGCTCAGGCTCGTTGTGTCTGCAATCGACGGGAGCTTGATCTCTACTCGGATCTTGTACTGAAGACACCCAATGGACTATGAATCTTCAAAGTAATTTGAAGAACTAAGATAGAAGATAGAAAGTGATAAATTAAAAGAGAAAAATCTTATGAACTTTGTTATTCTTGAATGATTAGAATTGAAGGGGTACACTCTCTTTATATAGAATGAATGATTCAAGAATCCAAGACCCAAAATCCAAGAATAAAGATTAATGCAATCTTGTTTTTGGAAGAAACGAATTCTTGGATTTCTTGTAGAAAGATTAATGCAATCTTGACTATTTGGACTTATATTCCCCTTCAAACTGATGTCCGGCGGAACGTCGACATTCAGTTTGCTTTGTAGCTCCATTGTTGTATTCGTACCAACAACATGGTTGAAGACTTCTTTAGAAAGAGTACCGATGATCCATGACATGATACGCTGGCCCGTTTGTAACCACGAGTCATGTACGGGATTCGGAATATCCGTTGAGATGTCATTCAAATGTTTGTGACGACTCTTGTATTGAAACTTCATTCTTGATTTCTTGAATGAATCCCCAACAATCTTTGGTTCCGGAGAAGAGACTCTATTTGAGCTTTCCAGAAAAGAAAGTTAGAATTCGTAAACTTTATTGTAACAAAGTGCGAAATATTAATATGTATTGGGAATGGATACTGCGGTTGATTTGCCGCCATTGTTCAAGATTGAAACTGAATGATTGTTGTATAAACTTCTTGAATCCTCTTGGATTGATAATATTTTGTGGTTCTTTTCCGCAAGATGAAGAATTGTTGTATAAACTTCTTGAATCCTCTTGGATTGATAATATTTTGTGGTTCTTTTCCGCAAGATGAAGAATTGTTATATAAACTTCTTGAATCCTCTTGGATTGATAATATTTTGTGGTTCTTTTCCGCAAGATGAAGAATTGTTATATAAACTTCTTGAATCCTCTTGGATTGATAATATTTTGTGGTTCTTTTCCACAAGATGAAGAATTGTTGTATAAACTTCTTGAATCCTCTTGAATTGATGATATTTTGTGGTTCTTTTCCACAAGATACGTGAACTTCTTTGGATTTGGGCAGATGTGAGAGACTCTACAATTGCTGCCTCGTCATTGGAAAGATAAAAAATCATCGAAGAGAACCCGTGAGGGTTTAGTAAGGAAATCGGCGAAAATGATGAACGAACGGACCCGTAAGGGTTTAGCAAGCTCTGATACCATATGAATCTTCAAAGTAATTTGAAGAACTAAGAAACAAGAGATAGAAAGAGATAAATTAAAAGAGAAAAATCTTATGAACTTTATTATTCTTGAATGATTAGAATTGAAGGGGTACACTCTCTTTATATAGAGATGAATGATTCAAGAATCCAAGACCCAAGATCCAAGAACAAAGATTAATGCAATCTTGTTCTTGGAAGAAACGAATTCTTGGATTTCTTGTAGAAAGATTAATGCAATCTTGACTATTTGGACTTATATGGACCAGATTCTTCGGGGGAAAACGCCAGAGGAAGCGAGGAGAGGTTTATCTGCGAGACCAGTCCTTAGCGATCTCGGAGAGGTTTAGAGCTCTCTTCTCTCTGCAAAAATTTGAAGGCCCTGGACCTAGAAATTGGAAGCTGAATCTTTCCGGTTCTTTGGTAGAGTAATCATGAAAATATGGTAGAGTAATCATGAAAATCCCTAAGCATCCCGTGCATACACAATGAAGGGTTCACTCTCCTATGCTTCTTAAGATGAATGGATGGCTTTCGTGTCTTATGCCAAAGAGAAGAAAGAAGGTGTTTGAGCTGAAGCCTAGACACCTTCTTTACTTCAAAATCAGTGAGTGTTTCGTGCGGTGTCTCCTCATGTGGGGTGTCTTGCAGTGCCTCAATGGCACTCATAAATTTCGTATAGAGCTCGGCTTCTTCATCCGTGAATCTCGCATGCCTGCAAACTTTTTTCAAACATCTCTCAAGAGGGTAAAAAATACTTACCCGATCGAGCGTGTCATTCGTCGACCCGTCCATCAGACCAACTCCAGAGCACGACTCCTTGAAGGAAGGGCAGTTCGTGGAGCTGGACAAGTTGAACTCAATCTTCTCGTCACTGACACGTAGAGAGAGCTTCCCTTATTGTACAACTATAATTGCATCTGCAGTAGCTAAGAATGGTTTACCAAGAATTATAGGCACCCTAGCATCTTCTTCAATATCGAGTATAACAAAATCAGCGGGAATGCAAAGATTATCTACCTTGGTGGGAATATTTTCAACAATTCCCACCGGATACGTTACCGAATGATCTTCTAGACGTAAACACATCTTGGTAGATTTGAGATCTCTGAAGTTCATCCGCTTATAGACCGAATGTGGCATTAGGCTCATGCTTGCTCCCAAATCACACAAAGCTTTGTCAATGTCGACGTTTCCTATAGTGCATGGTACGGAGAAGCTTCCAGGATCCTTCAACTACAGGGGTAGCTTGTTTTGGAGTATGACGCTGCATTCCTCGGTGAGTGCTACTGTCTCACTCTCTTTGATACGCTTGTCCTGCGAAAGAAACTCCTTGAGGAAATTTGCACAATTAGACATCTTTTGGAGGGCTTCCACGAACGACATGTTGATGTCGAGGTTCTTGAGGCCATTGAAGAATCTGCTCACACTCTCTTGATTCTTGCTGCTTACCAAGCGTCCAAGAAATGGTATAGGAGGTACGTACGTTGGCGGAGCAATATACAACTTTTCCAAATCTGGCTCAAATCTTTCCATGATTGCGATTCTGCCCTTTCCTTTATCCACCGAATTTCGAGCAACTCTCTCTTGCTTATTGGAGGGTTGGTTCTCAATCGTATCCTCACTGCACAAAGTGATGGCGTTTACGTACTCTCTCGGGTTTAGATCGGGTTTTCCAGGAAGTTGTCCGAGATTTCGAGAGGATGAGGCAGCTTGTTCTGCAATGAAATTTTCAAGGGTCTTCAGATGATTACTCAAGGATTCCATTTGATTTTTGAGCTCATTGATTGCAGTCCCCATTTCCGTGTTGAATTTAGCTTGAAGTGATTGTTGCTCCTTGATGATGTCTGTATGTTGCCTTTGCTCCTTGATAATTTCAAGCATCACTGTCTCAAGGCTTAACGAAGGAGCTTGAGGAGGTTGAGGAGCTTGCTGGACTTGCTGGAACGGCTGGGTATCTCGTTGGTATGGTTGTGGTTGCTGTTGAAATCCCGAGTACTTTATCAGTTGGGTCGTGCGGTAAGACAAGTTCGGGTGGTTCCTCCTATTCGGATTGTAGGTATTCCCGAATTGTGTGTTCCCTTACTGTTGGGCCTAATTCATTTGCTCTACATCTTCTCGCATTGTGCATTGATATGCCACATGCTCCGTGTCTCTGCAATATGTGCAATACATGGCATTCGCTGCATTTATCATCGCTTTACTTTGATTCACCTAGTATAGACCTCTCGTCTTGTTCGACATACTCCTCGGTGCGGACCACATGGTGTAGTTCATAGCAAGATTACCGATCAGCTCGTATGCCTCCTCTATGCTTAGGTCCACGAATGATCCTTTTGCAGCGTTATCCAACGTTGTTCTATGCTTATTCGTGATCCCATTGTAGCAGGTTTGGATCACGTACCACTACTCTAGACCATGATGTGGGCACATATGTAAAAGGTCCTTGAATCTTCCCAAAGCTTCAAACAATGTCTCCCCTTCTTGGCATCTAAACATAGTGATTTCTCCGCTCATTTGAATCATCTTGCTCAGAGGAAAGAACCATGAGAGAAATGATGTGCAAAGCTGGTCCCAAGTAGTGATCGAACCAGCGGAAAGAGATTGCAGCCATGTCTTTTCTTGTCCCTCAATTGAGAAAGGGAAGAGACGCAACAAAATCGCATCCTCCGAGACTCCATGTATCTTGAATGTGCTTGAAAGCTCTAGGAAGTCTCTTAGGTGTTGATGAGGGTCTTTGTGATTCCCACCCATGAATTTCTTTTGATATAACATGTTTATCATCACGGGCTTTATCTTGAATTGCTCTCTAGCAACAACGGACGCCCTTATTGCGGTTTGGAAGTTACTCATGTTCGACACCACGTAATCACGAAGTCAACGTGGTGGAGGAGCATGCGGTTGCCGTAACTGTACCACATTACCAACGGGTAATTAGGTTTGTCCATGACCATCCAATGTTTCATTTCGGTTGTCCATAGCTCGTGGATCGGTCGGGTCTACTCTTTATTCTTCCTTACCTTTTTTCTGTTGTGTAATAGTTCTCTCGATCTCGAGGTCGATTAGAAGTAAACTCGAAGTTGCTTGAGATCGGGTCATGCACCTACGAAGGACAAACAAAATAAATTATTAAAAAACAATAAAAGAAAAGAAAACAAAAGAAAACCAAAAACAAGAATGACTCTAAATCCAATTCTAATACATGTTGACAAATAGTCCTCACAAACGACGCCAAAAACTTGATGCGCGTTCAAATAAAATGTAACCTAAACCTACTCTGCAAGTGCACGACACATGTGTCATACTCTAGGTGTTGATCCCACAGAGACTACGCAAAACGAACTAAGATCAAACTAGAATCAAACTTGCTACGGTAAAATAATGGTTGTGACATGCAATTAAGATAATGCATTGGACCTAGGAGTTCGTGACAAATGAGACAAACGTTCTAGGATACGGTTTCACCGCATAGCTTCCTAAACCAACTATCAATCTATCTAATCATGCATTCCTTATCAAGATATCTTAGGCAGACGATCCTAATGCAATTCATACCCTCTCTCAAGGCATAGGAACGTAATTCAATTGAGTTATCCCTTAATTTCGTGTCTGACACCCCAACTAAACCTCATACGATCTATGATTCATCCGATTAACCTTCAACCGTTACTACCCTACTTTCATGACCTAGTCTCGGTTGTTCTAAGCTTGATCTTCTAGGACTAGAATTCTCCTTTCGGTCCTTCTCCTAATCCCTGACACATGCATCTACGTGGCCTTCGTAAATTGAAGACATTCAATGCTCAGACAAAGAATAGATTCTTCGCAAGTGTACGACACATGTGGCGTACTCTAGGTGTTGATCCCATAGGGACTACGCAACACAGACTAAGATCAAACTAGAATCAAACTTTCTACGGTGAAATAATAGTTGTGAGATGCAATTATGATAATGCAGTGGACCTAGGAGTTCGTGACAAATCTAACAAACGTTCTAGGATACGGTTTCACTGCATAGCTTCCAAAACCGACTATCAATCTATCTAATCATGCATAGGAACGATCCTAATGTAATTCATACCCTCTCTCAAGGCATAGGAACGTGATTCAATTGAGTTATCCCCTAATTTCATGGCTGATACCCCAACTAAACCCCATACGATCTATGATTCATCCGATTAACCCTCAACAGTTACTACCCTACTTTTGTGACCTAGTCTCGGTTGTTTTAAGCCTGATCTTCTAGGATTAGAATTCTACTTTCGATCCTTCTCCTAATCCCTAACACATGCATCTACGTGGCCTTCGTAAATACAAGACATTCAACGCTCAGATAAAGAATAGATTAGCAAAACGGGAAATGCATTCAAAGAATAAATCGAAGAGGTTCTAGGATAGCCATGGGCTAATTACTTCTCCTAGAACAAGACAACTACTCAGTCATGAGTTCAGAATCAAACAACATAAATGAAATAGAATATCTAAAATGCATAGAAATCAAACGAGAAGTCATCCAGATTCGATCTTCCGTCTCCTTGCGTGTCTCCCATCAAGACGGCTCTCTCCAATGATGGATAGGCTCCGATCTACCCTCCTAGGGTTACCCTATGTGTTTTACTTCCCTTCTAACTCAATTGGGTTTCCTTTTTTAAGCTTTCTCTTCGTTGGAGAACTTCATGGAAGGTTGTTGCGGATACGACCCGCATGGGCTCGGTGGCCAATTCGTGCGGGCTCCCAAAATCTTCCATGACCTGTGCGTGCTAAGGATGAGCACGACGAGTCGGGCAAATTTTTCTGGACCATCACCCCACACGGGCTAAGGAGAACACCTCGTGCGGGCTCCTCACGAGGTCTTGATCTGTGCATGTTGAAGGTGAGTCCGAGGCGGACAACATTTGCTAGATGTTCAGCCCGAGCGGGCTAAGGAAATCCCCCGCACGGGGGCTTTGTCTCCTCATAGGGTACGGTTGTATTGCATTCCTTGCCCGTTTCTCATCCCGTTTGCTCCATTATCTTCGATGGTCGTATTTTATCCCATGTATGTTCTTTAGCTCTGAAACAAACCAAATATGCATTAAAACCTATAAGAACATGAAAACAAGTAAAACATATACAAAATCACACGTAAACATCGCATCTATCATCATAAACATCTCTTAAATCATGTGAGAATCGTGTACAAAAATGAGATGATCGACACATCCATCAATCCCAACTTCAAGCTCGACACCCAGGTCCACGGACTGATAATCAATCTAGATTATTAAAATATGAGGGAAATGAATCTATCTTACCAAGAGAAGATAGTCGACGGCGAAGAGAGAAGACAACGACCATCGAAGGCAAAGAGAGGAGAAGAAAGTCCACAATGAAAATATGAGACAACGAAGAGATTCGACTGCGAAGACATGAGACATCAAAGATGAGTTGACGACAAAGATGATTTGACGTTGAAGAGATGAGACGTCGAAGATGATTCGACGGCGAAGATGAGTCGTTGTTGAAGTGGAAAATCGATTTTGAGAGAAGAAGAAGAGAAGAGAGTCTCACTCGTCGAGTCGAGAGAGATGGCATAAACTGACAAGCATAGAGAAGAAAACAAAACACCACAGTTTCACAGACACAAAAAAATCCGATTTTAATTTGGGTTTTCGGGTTTATCGGGTTTAACTCGAACCCGGATCGGACCGATACGAACCCAAACAAGTTATGATATTTGAACCCATATAGATTTTTATGGTAACTCAGTTACAGAACGACTCAAGTTTTTCGGGTCGATCCGGGACGATCTGGTCCGGGTAAACCGGATTCGCCACCCCTAACTGTGCCAACAACTCTATCCAAATATTTAGGAGAATGGTTGTGGTTTTTCTCAATTTCGATGGAGTAATTCAGTCAAATATGAAATCAAACCCCCAAATTGATATGCATAAGGATGGATTTTTTTCATTAATTTGTAATTAATTTGGATTAGAATTGGCAAGATTTTTTATGTATATTGTGTCATTATTTTTCTGAATTTAATTTACTATGATTATTACACATTTGGATTGTGTAATCATATGGTTAAATCGTAGTTATTGAATTAAGGTTATTCACTGAAATTATGATGGTTATTAATAAATATCATTTGCTTAATGTATGTGATTTAATTAAATTTCTCAACATCATATCAAAATGGGTAATCTTGAGGAAAATAATTATTTCAATTAAATTAAGAAGATTATATAATATGATTCATGTAAACTTTAATAGACCCAAAGGTTAATCATGATTTGACAATCTTAATTGTGTGTGCATTGATAATTTGGTATGACATAAATGCGATAGATATGTCCAAAGGTTAATCATTACATGATACGTTTGATTTACATTATTTATTTAATGTGTTGAGTCATCTATTGCAAGTCAAAATTAATGTTCAAAGACTAAATTTTGATGTTGCGCAGATGCCTTGTGATGAGATTGGATCTTTTGTTATCATTCAATTAAGATTTTATTGAATGTACGTCTAAGACGTAGATTAGTTCAATCCCTATGTTGAATGGGTCGAATTTTGTTGAATGGAAGGAGAACTTACTAATTGTGCTTGCTTTGATGGGTTACGATCTTACGATTAGGGAGGTTCGTCTAGTAATAATGGATTTGAGTTCTGTTGAGGATTGTAACAAACTCAAACGCTGTTAAACCTCAAATCGCACATATTGGATGATCATCAAGCATTATATTTGACGTGTGGAAAACACGAGTTATAATTACCTAGACCACTTCACCGCAAGTATACGGATCGTGTAGTACCAGGGTCGATCTCTAGGGACTAAGTGTGGATAAACTAGGAACAAAACTAAACTAGGAAGAAAGGTGATATGAAAGGATGTGGTTCTAAGGGTCCTAAATCTAACCTAATGGAGACAACGAAACGAAGATAAGGGTGAACTAGATATGATGAGTACTACGGGTGTACGGGTTACCGGATATTGCATACATGAACGACTAAAGATCATAGATCTACAACCTACTCTTAACAACGGGAAATTCATGCTCTACTGT
>CM071862.1:5603103-5628119 GCA_036759665.1 Gynandropsis gynandra
AGGACATTAAAATCGATTAAGCTTTGTAAGGTAAAGATATATATATATTTTTTTTTCATTTTTTTTTTCGACTCTATGTGAAAACAAAAATGCAAGAAACAAATAAGACTCCGGAAAGGACTAGATCCTAATCTAGCTATCCCTAATCTAAGCCGTCTTTAGTCCCCGGCAACGGCGCCAAAAACTTGACGTGTGGAAAACACGAGTTATAATTACCTAGACCACTTCACCGCAAGTATACGGATCTTGTAGTACCAGGGTCGATCTCAGGGACTAATACAGCTAAATTAAGAACAAAACTAAACTAGGAAGGAAGGTGATATGAAAGGATGTGGTTCTAAGGGTCCTAAATCTAACCTAATGGAGACAACGAAACGAAGATAAGGGTGAACTAGATATGATGAGTACTACGGGTGTACGGGTTACCGGATATTGCATACATGAACGACTAAAGATCATAGATCTACAACCTACTCTTGACGACGGGAAATTCATGCTCTACTGTCGAGGAGTGATTCTTCCGAGCCTAAACCTCCTAACCATGGATACATGCAACCCTGCCTTCCGACAGCCGATTAACACGCACCATGGCAGCGTTACGTCCGCAATCACTATCCCTAAGTTGGCTAACCGACCGGTCAGATTCTCATTAGCCAAAACTTAATCTACTACTTAGCGGACCGGATTCGTTCCTTAACCTTCCAGCAAGGTTCGATGTCCATTGTTGTTGAGCGGTCAGCACTAACATAAGATTGATATTGCTAAGCATAGAACCGTAATCAAGAGTGAAAATTGTGAAACTAAGCATTAAGAAAAGTCATCGTTCATACATACAAATCCGATAAACCCTACCCGCAGTAGGGACTCTACTCACTCATGGAATACATGAAAACAGAAGATGACATAATCCAATACATAGTAAAACCCTAAGGAACTCGATGCCTCGACCTTCCCTAATGCGTTACCGGTGTACGGAATAGTGCTTCTCCTCTTCTCCGATGCTTCCCGAGCTTTTTCCAGATGTTCTCCAGTGTTTTCTTCTCCTGTTTGTCGCTCCCCTTTGCCCTAGATCTGTTCTCTCCCTTTTATTTGCTCGTTTGAAACTAGATCTAAGTTTGTTACGGATTACGCGGCCCGCTCGGGCAGTAGTGTTACCCGGTCGGGTAAAGGCTTGCCCGACCGTGTTGAGCATTACCCCCGATCGGGTAGTGGTCACCCGATCGTGTGGTCGAGGAGCCCGAGTCGCGTAAACTTGCGGGGCAGATTGACGAGTAACCGCCCGGGCGGGTGTTCAATTGTTGCCCGATCGGGTAGATGTTACCCGATCACCTTGTTCATTTGCCCGGTCGTGTAGTTTTGTATGGATTAACTCCGTAGGCTTTACCCGAGCGGGTAGAGAGTGGTGCCCGATCGGGCACCATTGCTCTCTTGATATTCTTCTTTTCCGCTCGTTGCTCGGGTGTTCCTTTTGGGTTCTGGAGCTCGGTCTTGGCTCTGAGTAGATTTTCCTTCAGATCTTGTGGTTTTGTTCAGAAATCCTTCGTATTTAGCTCAATTAGGCCTTGTCGCCTAAAAACCTGAAAACCAATAAAACCGGTGTGTGAAGCTCAAAATAATATCGGATAAGTAAGTAGACGATGTAAGAAATAAATGACAATGACATAAAAACCTATCCTAAATATGATACACTTTCAGTGTTATCAATATTCCTCTAGTTTTCAATAGATATGTTCCTATGGCATTAGCAAATATCCTAAAATGACATAAAAACCTATCCTAAATATGATACACTTTCAGTGTTATCAATATTCCTCTAGTTTTCAATAGATATGTTCCTAATGAGGTGGCATTAGCTAAAGAATATCTCGATGCTTTAGAGAAATGCTTTGTCAGAAATTATAAAGTGGAAACAATCACACGTTTTGCGGAAATTGTCTCCATGAGGTATAAAGGCAACGAGAGTATTCGAGAGTACATTACGAAAATGTCAAATAATGCATCTAAGTTAAAGACACTTGGACTTGGGTTATCGAAAGACATCCTAGTGTGCTTGATTTTGATCTCTCTTCTGCACAATTCAATCATTTTAAGATGAGCTATAACTGCCAGAGGGATAAATGAACTCTAATGAGGTCATTTCCCACTGTGTGCAAGAGATTGAGGCAAGAAAAGACATATAATGCTTTTGAAGCTACCACGCCAAGTAAGATTGACCAATTTTTGGATTCCAAGGGTGTTTTTATAATATTGTTTTTTAGGCAGAACTTACTTTCGATTTCTATTTTAGACAAATTGGAATTTTCTTGTTCATTTGGAAACCTTAAGCTTACCCTCTCATTTCATTCATTTATGATTGGAAATAGTTTTTTTTATCTATTTCATATAATCTTTATATGCTCGATATCCCTTCATATAATGAAATCCTGCATGTTGGTTCACGTGGTGTGAAGCATAACGATGAATGGAAATTCTGTTTTTTATAGCATAAATGATTAGGCGATATCTCGAAACCGAGAATGGAACATTTAGTATCAGACATTATTGGAACTTTTGACTTTTCAGATTTTGGCCATTGTGTCAATTGTATCAAGGGGAAACCAACAAACAAAGTACATAAAGGTACATATCAATCTTCAAAGACTTTGGAATTGATATATACAAATGTATGTGAACCGTTTCCTATGGCTTCTTGGAATGGTCAATATTACTTTGTATCATTCATAGATAATTGCAGTCGATATGGTTACCTTAATCTAATTCATGAAAAATCAGAGGTTTTGGAATTTTTCAAAGCGTTTAGTAGAGGTTGACTTCAATTTAATAAATGCATTAAGGTCCTTTGATCTGGTCGTGGTGGTGAATACTACGGTAGAAATGACGGATCAGGTGAACAACATCCAGGGTCAATTTTCCAAGTACCTCGAGGAATGTGGAATCGTTCCCCAATACACAATGTCGGATACACCTAGCATGAATGGTATTGCGAAGAGATGAAACCACACAAATCAGGAAATGGTGAGAGTATGAAGATACCTTACGAGTTATGAACGGGTAAACATCATAGTTAAGGCATTTTCTCATTCTGGATGTCCAGTCGAGGCTCAATCTTATCGAGTCGAATAAAGAAAACTGGATTCCAAAACTGTGAATTGTTACTTTGTTAGATACTCGAAAAGATCTAAGGGGTATAAGTTTTATGATCCCACAAAAAAAATCTTTGAGTTGAGAATATTGACTTTTTTAGGACATTGAACCTGGAAAAAGGGATGACGAATTTTTTTTTTTTGGAGAAGATAAGGATAAAAGTTTTGTTTCACAAAAGATAATGATTCCTATTTCGACTATTGTATCTGGTAATAATTTGGAACATGTTGTTCGAGCTACAAATCTAGATACTCCAAATGTTATTCCAGAAATCTATGAAGAACAAATTCATGAACCTCAAGAACAGTTACATCAGAAATTTGTGCCACGTAGGTCAACTTGTGAGAGGAGATTTGTTATTTCGGATGACTATATAGTATATCATTAGGAACATAAAGATGACATTGGGTCAACAGAAGATGATCCAGTTATTGTCCCCGTTCAAAGTGTTAACTCTCAAAAGTGGACTGACGCCATGAATGTAGATGGATATTTAAAACCAAAGAGGATTCACATGACAATGGAAATGTATAAAGCATGTCTAGTCACCAAAGGATTTACTGAAAAGGAATGCATATATTACAAAGAGATTTTTCTCCAATTTTATTGAAAGATTCTTTGAGAATATTGATGACACTCACAGCTTATTTTGACTTAGAGTTTCATAATATGGATGTTAAAATAACCTTTTCTAATGATGTAAGCTTTATGAGCAAAACTAATAGTTTTCTTTGGGAGCAATTTGAGATTGAATATCTTGGTGATGCATTTTTATATTGGATGCAAAAATACACTAAGACCGCTCTCGGATATATTAGATTTATCACAAAATATTTATATTGATAAAGTTCTAGAATGGTTTGGCATGAAAGGATGTAAATATATAGATACCCTTATTTCTAAAGGTACAGTGCCCACAGGCTAAACCAAAGATTCGGGAAACAATGTATGCATCGGTCTGCTCACTGCCTAATTTTGCACTCATTGTTGCGTTTTAGGAAGATACGTAAGTAACCCTGAGATTAATCATTAGAAAGCATCCAAACGTGATACAATATCTTCAGAAAAAAAAGATCATATGCTCATTTATAGACGATGAGACCAGCTCGAAATCACTGGTTATTCGGAGTCAGATTATGTTAGGTGCCTCAATAGTCTTAGATCCACATCAGGCTATATTTCTCATCGCTGGTGGACCTATTTCATGGCATAGTGCCAAGCCAAAACTCGTGGCATCGTCCGCAATGAAGGAAAAATTTGTAGCATGTTATAGGAATCCAATCAGGCTTTATGGTTGAGGAATCTTGTCACAGGGTTGCACATTATGAAAGGTGTGGATAGACTACTAAAAAGTATTGTGATAATCTTTCTGTGGTATTATACTCTAACAATAAAAAGAATACTTCGAAGTCAAAACACATTGATATTAAATATCTTGTTATTCGTGAGAGAATTTAGAATGAGATTCATTCCGATAGAGCACATAGGTACAAACTCCATGGTTGTGGATCCACTAACTAAGGGTGTTATACCTATAGTCTTTCATGAGCACACTGCTTGTATGGGTATTGCTTTTTTGATACTATTCCGGTTTAGTTGGAGTCTTCTATCTATTTTAGTTTGCTCTTGGATTATAGTTATGTACGCTTATTCTGTTTCAGTATTATGTTCCAAAACTATTCATTTTAAGCTTAAGATATTCACTATGTATGATTCGATTTAATAAGTTGATATCGATAAGATAGGACCAGTTGGAGATAGACTAGCTCGGGTTTTTCGACCTCTTCCTCGACGACGAGCTTATTCTTGGCATGAGTCTCAATCAACTCAAGAAGAGTCAGTTCTATGCCCATCCTTATCATCCGTAACATTAAAATAATATAATTATTTAAAAATTTTATAGAAAAAATTAAATTATAAAAAATTTCTAACCAACTTTTTCTTTCTTTTAGGGATAACTTCGCTCCCGAGGTATGGTGATGTGGACCATCCCGTATAACTTTCTCGCCGTACCGGCACTTTTTGGCCTTGAAATCCTCGGACACCCAATACTGGGTTTAAGTTTTATGGTTTAGGGTTTAGGGTGAGTTAGTTTAAAACCTCGTCCGTTGACCATGCTGGTTTGGTGTTCTTATTGTAGTAAATGAGTTTGTTGTTGTTCATCAGCAAGCGTAACTGAGTTTGCATATCGTACATCTAGGCGTTATAGATGCGCGATATGTCCTTTTTTCACCATCTATATACGCGCTACCAAATTAAATATAAAGCAACTAATTTATTACATAAATTTGATAATATAATATTAAATTAAATCTTATATTATAATACTTATGATAAAAGTACACCCCATCACGACGTATCACCTCTAGCATTACTTGCCAGGAATAGTACAACCGATCTTGCAAAGAAAATTGGATGATGTTGTTGTTCGTGTGTTTAAGAACATCATCCACATCAAACCTACATGTGTAAACAAAATCGTTAGACGATTTTAAAAATGAATATAAATATATATGTGTAAATGAATATCATTTTACCACAACGATCCGTCAAGAAGTTCGGGGATCGATGATGGGAACACTTGAATACTCATCGAAGGTATCGATCAAAGCATCGATGTCCATCATATCATATTTTTCATTAAATATCGGTGTTGCCGATATACGTGATGGAGGCCAGTATGTTGGTGGAGGAGGTGGTAGCGGGGCTCCCGCGGAACCTACCAACAATCCACCGTGATTAATAAATCGTCAAGCTCTCATTGTGTTTAAGGGTTTAGAATAAGTGTTTTAGAGAATTTTTTGTTTTGGTTATGAGATTATGTTGAAAATAAAACTGTTCAACGAGTTAAATACCCGAAAGTTCCAACGGATGCCCGTTAGAAACAATATCAATTAACGGACGTCATTTATTGACATGCAGCGGAGTTTTCCAATAGGCATCCGTTAGAAATTCCAATAGATATCCGTTGGAAATTATGTTCACGAGGCAACGAACGTAATAAAGCGTTTGTACGTCTTCTTTTCAATGAGCATCAATTGCTAGTTCCAATGGAAGCCGTTAATAATGCATGTTTTCGATGCGATGAGCTACATAGGTGAAGCATAGCTCATCATTGTCTATTCCAACGGATGTCTGTTACACGTTTTCAACGGATTTCCATTGCAAAATGCCTACGAATATTAGTTGGAAAGGACCAACTGATGACTGTTGAAATCATCCAACAAATTACCGTTGTTACTTTTTCGATTATCAGTATCAATTAATCGTATTGGGCTAGGGTGATCAGTTTGCAGTGGATCTGCTCTTTTCTGTGTTTATATTGCCACATGGTTTAATATTAACTATGACCCACTACTCCTCTCTTCAGCGTTTCAATGTTGTTGGATAATGCATGTAACATACATGATCTGATTGATTTGTTGTGATGACTGAATCCTACTTTGCATATTCTCGAGCCAAGTTGATGTCAATTAATCCCAATCAATTTTTTCGTGTACCACGTCATATGGTTGGATCGATTAATTGACATTTGAAAAGCATTATCTTCAATCCAACGAGATCAAGATATTCAACCTGTAGGATTTGGTGTAAAATATCATATAAATTATCATCATCTATTTCACTATTAACGTAAACGCTGTTATTGAATGTGCTTTTATATTTTTCGTGCTCGTAAGTGTGACATGTGTATCCCCGAATAAACATAATTGGCCAACACAATACATTTCTTGCACGACCGTTAGTCAAATCCTTTAACCAAGTAGGATGTCTCTCATCACAACCATTAACCTATAACATACATTATTTTATAACATAAATTACTTATAACATACATTATTTTAAACATACATTATCCGTTGGTATTTCCTTTGGTAGGATGTCTCTCATTGTAATATTAGTTTTCCATTATCTGTTATAAAATATTACGTTATAATGTGCATCCTTTGGTATTATAACATATAATTAATGATTACTTATAACATACATTATTTTAAACTTGTACATAAAAGTGTGTGTACTTACGTAATCTCTTAACCACGAGACATAATGTTGAACTTTTATTTTGTTGAGTTCATCTCTGTCTAGACGAGGATATGCACCCATTATTTCTTCATCAAAGATCATGTAGTGAAAATATGCTAACATATATATATATATATGTTTGTAAATTAAAATATCGATTGGCATTGTTTTGTACCTTTCAAAAGGTAGTAGCTCTTGACAATTTAATAATATATATGTGTGGATGTGTTTATACTCCTCTAGTGTTAGTCAATATTCCTCGGATTTCTTTCATGTACGTCCATTTGGTGCAAAGATATAAGGAATTGTATCGAACTAAAGATTATATTGATATAGATAATTTATGTGATCTTGTTCTGATCTTCTCTGTTTCGTCGGAATATGTGACTTGAAATAAAATATGCTGAAATATGTTATTTCTTCCAACAAGTATTGTTTAACAATAGATCCTTCAATCGTTTTTTGTGTTTCCTTTTCTTTAGATGAAAGAAAATCCTTCGAATAGATATATCCACCTCAGTTGAACCGGACCATCGAGTATTGCATCGTCTGATAAATGTATTGGAAAATCTTCTATGACATCCAAGAAAGAAGCAGCAAAAACTCTTTCTAAAGAGCATAATACCTGAGAGATATTGTTTTTTAATAACTCCAAGTCATATTTTTTAAAATTTTTTGAACATATATCTCTGAAGAATATGCTAATTTTGCATAACACTTAGTGTACATTCCGTGGTAATAGCTCATCAAATGCAATTGGAATGATTTGTTACATAAAAATGTGACAATCATGACTTTTTAACCCGATGAGCATTGAACCTAATATCCACACATCGAGCAATTTTCGATGCATATCCATCTAAAAATTTAGCGTCTTCTTTAACCGCCACAATAATGTTGTTTTCACTGGCCCAGACAATCTGAATATTAGGATAGGTGCATTTCCATTGCGTAACTCTAACTCAGGTCTTAGACATATTGTCATCAAATCTTTTCTTGATTGTATGTTATCCTTCGATTTTTTTCAATATTCATAATGATAACATGAAATCCATCGTAGTATTTACATGATTCTTAGGTTTAGTTTTGATTAGATTTCTTGGATTTTACCGACTTATCGAGGATTTCATCTACCATTTCTTGAAGCGAAAGACAAGTGAGTACGGCAATTCAACCCCGAAAACGTGATTGAATAACAAGATACAATATGTGCAAGGCCACGGATCCAAATGGAACACTCAAGCACCCGAGCAAAAGGAGCGGAAACAGCAAAATAGGGACTACACGCTCGGGCATGGAGAAGACCCGCTCAGGCTGAGGTTGCACAATTAGGACTGAAAATCCCCGAAACCATGCCCGACTCGGGCTGGTAGACCACATGGTCGGGCAAGCAAGCCCGCTCGGGCTGAGTATTGTGCACGCTCGGGCTGCCTTCTGCACGACCGGGCAAGAGTTGTACCCGCACGGGCCGCAAAATCCGCAACAACCTAGTTTGAATGTTTGAACGGGCAATTGAAGGAAAAATAAGCCATCTAGGGCTAGAGGACGAACCAGATACGACAGGAGACACTCAGAAACACATAGAGAGAGAGAAGGACGGAGCGAGGAAGCCGGAGCATGAGGGAGCTATTGAAGACGTCGGTAATAGAATAGGGAGGGATCTCATTCTTTATCCATGTTGAATATAGTTATCTTTTGTGTTTCATTTTCTGAGTTCATATCTGAGTAGATCCACAGCCATGGGTTAGAGAGTTTTGCCGATTTTTAATTAAGTTTTGTTCCTAATGCATGGTTATAATATTTGATCATTTTGGATTGATTGGTTGTTCGTAATACTTTTGTTCTTGTTGGCCACTTGAATGAATGTCTATAAAAATCTAAATGCATTGGGAGATGAATTGGATTTTGGAACGTAGCCATGATATGAAGTCTCAATTGATTTAGAATCTTGGCCGGTCGATTGATTGAACTTAGGAATTAGGATAGCGATCTTAATGCATTTAGTAGGTGAGATTACACAATTGGGAGATTGGTAGTACGCAAGCTAGATAGTGGGTTTAGGCATCGGGAGAGTCATTTCCTAGAAAAGAGCTTGAATTTCCCGAATACATAACGATATCTATAACCATGATCTTGTTAGAACTTCGTTGCATCATCATGCATCTCTCGAAATCTATGGTGTTTAATCATTGAGTTATTCCGTTTAGTAGGTTAGTTTAGTTGCATTCGCATTCCCATCACTTATCGATTTCACACGTCTTATTCATTAGTTTACTAGCTTTAGAGTTGCATCAATTCCTTGTGTTCGACCCTGGTACTATACGATCCGTATTCTTGCGGAAGCGTTAGTCTAGGTAAATTATTACTTGAGATTAACCACATCAAGTTTTTGGTAGAATAGGGAGGGATCTCATTCTCTATCCATGTCGAATATAGTTATCTTTTGCGTTTCTTTTGTTGAGTTCATGTCTGAGTAGATCTACAGCCATGGGTTAGAGAGCTTTGCCGATTTGTAATGAAGTTTTGTTCTTAATGCTTGGTTATAATATTTGATCGTTTCGGATTGATTGGTTGTTCGTAATGCTTTTGTTCTTGTTGGCCACTTGAATGAATGTCAATAAAAATCTAATTGCATTGGGAGATGAATTGGATTTTGGAACGTAGCCATGATATGAAGTCTCAATTGATTTAGAACCTTGGCCGATCGATTGATTGAGCTTCGGAATTAGGATAGCGATCTTAATGCATCTAGTAGGTGAGATTACACAATTGGGAGATTGGTAGTACGCATGCTAGATAGTGGGTTTAGGCATCGGGAGAGTCATTCCCTAGGAAAGAGCTTGAATTCCCCGAATACGTAACGTTATCTATAACCATGATCATATTAGAACTTCGTTGCATCATCGTTCATCTCTCGAAACCTGTGGTGCTTAGTCATTGAGTTTATCCCGTCAATTAGTTTAGTTTAGTCGTATTCGCATTCTCATCATTTATCGATTTCATACGTCTTATTCATTAGTTTACTAGCTTTACAGTTGCATCGATTCCTCATGTTCGACCCTGGTACTATACGATCTGTATTCTTGCGGAAGCGTTAGTCTAGGTAAATTATTACTTGAGATTAACCACATCAAGTTTTTGGCGCCGTTGCCGGGGAATTGATTACAGCTTTAGAGTTAGGATACTTTTGAACTAGGATATAGTCCTTTCCGGAGTCTTTATTTGTTTTTCGTATTTTTTTGCTTTTGTTTTCTTTCTTATTGGGTCAATTTTTTTTTACCTCTTGGAGCTTAATTGAATTTCGTGTTCTTTATTTTGCGAGGTAACATGAACAAGGTCCACTCTTTGTACGCCGATATAGTTGAAGTAAAAGATCAACTTTCCGAAATTCTTCATTTGTTCTCTAACTCATACCATCTGCATTACTTGGAGCAATCATGGGAACAAGAAGTTTGGGGGTATGAAGAAGTGATCTACGAGAGTTACAATCAGCCTTTCGGGAATACATACAATCACGGGTGGAGCGATCATCCAAATTTCCCATATAGGAACGTCGATGGTATGTTGAATGCACAACATCTATTGGAGAACTTTCAGCCATGGACGCAGCCCCAAACTCAGAACTATCAGTCATATACGCCTCAGCCACAGCCAAACCAATCCGAAGCAACCCCCGACGTTACCGCCATGTTTGCCTGCTTCCTTGAAGTACTAGAAAATCAAAACAACTTGTTGATGGGAGTGAAAGCGGAACAAGAAAGCGCCAATACACAGATGGATGGTTTCCTTAGACAATTGGACACACAAGCTGCAGAACTTGCACAAGGGGCATCACGACCACAAGAGGTTCTATCGGGAAGTTCAGAAACAAATCCTCGTGAGCATGTCAACGAAATTTGCCTAAGGGATTGTAAGACGGTGGATCAGCCTACTTCAATGTCTGAAAGGGGTGAAGTATCTATTACAGTAGCGGAAACGACTGTCAACAAGCTAAAGAAGAAGCTCGAGGAGGAAGAGGAGCCAAAGTACGTAAAACCAGATCCGAGGCCACCTCCATTGCCACTCCCACAACGTCAACGCATGAAGACGGTGGATCAGCCAAATCGCTCGATATTTGAAAAAGGAGAAGAATCTAACACGGCAGCAGATAAGGCTACGGACATTGATAAGCATAAGAAGAAACCCGAGATGGAAGTAGAGTTCAGCTTAATCGACACACTTGAGCAGCCGTGCACTAACGATTTCGTGTTCCCCGACGGCATCTTTGAGAATTTAACCGAGGAAGTTTTCGAGGAATTTCGGAATACGAATTCCCTAGATATGAATCTCATAGCAGCTGGAGAAGGATTATACAAGGTACCAAACGAGCTGCTTGACAACAAAAAGAAGAAGAAACCCTCGGACCGGAAATTTGCCTAAGGGATTGTAAGACGGTGGATCAGCCTACTTCAATGTCTGAAAGGGGTGAAGTATCTATTACAGTAGCGGAAACGACTGTCAACAAGCTAAAGAAGAAGCTCGAGGAGGAAGAGGAGCCAAAGTACGTAAAACCAAATCCAAGGCCACCTCTATTGCCATTCCCACAACGTCAATGCATGAAGACGGTGGATCAGCCAAATCCCTCGATATTTGAAAAAGGAGAAGAATCTAACACGGCAGCAGATAAGGCTACGGACATTGATAAGCATAAGAAGAAACCCGAGATGGAAGTAGAGTTCAGCTTAATCGACACACTTGAGCAGCCGTGCACTAACGATTTCGTGTTCCCCGACGGCATCTTTGAGAATTTAACCGAGGAAGTTTTCGAGGAATTTCGGAATACGAAGAGATTGAGAGTTGAGTGAGAGAGGAGAGGAGGCAGTCTTAGACAGAGAGAGACGTATGTTAGGGTTACGGGAGGGAGGGAGGGAAACTATTAGGGATTTTTGTGTTTTCGGGTTCCTCGGGTTCCTCGGGTTCTCCCGAACCCAACCCGAACCGACCCGAACCCGTTCGGGTTCCAGAATCAGAACCCATATGGGTTTTAGGCAGAACCCATTTATCTTATGGGTTGGGTTTTTCGGGTTGGGTCGGTCCGGGTCGGTCCGGGTAACCCGAAACGCCCACCCCTACCACAAAGGCTCACGCACCAAAAATCTCGGGAGACGCTGAAGGAAACAAGCGAAGAACGCCTAACCGGTTTCATGAAGTACACAACCGGACTTATGGACAGCTCGACCAGAATTTTTGGACAGCACGATCTAGCCCCCAACTTAGAGAACATCATGACCAATCTTAGGGAAGACATGACTGATCGTGCAAGGAACTCAACTAATCTGCGTGCTACGTCCTATCGAGCACACTATGCACGCGAGACGCTACGCACACGACGTCGTCGGGGACGTCCACCTAATGAGTAGCACGTTTTGGTCAGGCTTGTGACCTTAAACAAGCGCTTATCGGGAGGCAACCCAACTTTTGCATTTTCATTTCATTTTTTTCGGACCTATTCTTTTTTCTTTTCACATTGATGTACTCGGTGGGTTAGTATTCCTTCTTTTGGATTGTGTGAATCTTTTTCACAAGTTTGTCGACGTCGATATCATCCTTAAGGAGGAGACGCATACAACATCCAACCGCATCACCAACTCGGGACAGCAAGATACACAAGGTGCACACGTTCTAACCCTTATTTTCCCGTAGTTTGGTATGCGAGATTCTCTTAGGTCTTGAACACCGGGACAGTGTTTCATTCAAGTCTAGGGGAGTACTCATCGAGTATCATGCATGTGATTAGGATCAGATGTTGATTTTTTTTTGTTATTTTTAGGAATAAACGGATGGATACCTAGTACAAATTTTCGAGTTTTAGTCATTATTGTGCGACTTTGTCGAATCGTGAACAATAGTCTAGGTTTGCTTAGAAGTCTTTTGGATACCGATTAGTTGAGTAGTTGTGCTTGAAACCATGATCTATAGTTGCATTCACCTCCTAGGCTTCAGTACCAAGTATCCATATCTCCGTGTATACCGATTGATCTTTGCTTTGTTTGATATATTTTGTCGTTCATTGATCATTTCCACACGCTTATACTCCGTTGTCATCTTAGAAAAGTTTTTAACTATTTCAGGTTTATATTGACATGAGAACATCGAGATCGATGGTTCGGATCTAAGTGGTGGGTTGAGGCGCTATTCTACGTCCTAAGGGTTAGAGTGATGCGCATTCTTCGGTAAAAATAAAAAGAGAAAAATGTTCTGCAATGACGCACCTCTTCACTCCGTTAAGATTAGAAGACCTTATGAGTGTGCCATAGGCAGCCTGGGTCTAAGTAGAAAGCCATCCCTCTTTGACTTCGATGTCCTAGAAATCAAGCGTGGATCTATAAAAAACAAAAGGAAAGAGAATAAGAACGAGAATACGAGTTGAATGATATCTCAAGATTAGGAGAATTGGTATGGAGATCGCTTGGACGTTGTCTAGGGGTATGAAATAGACTTAGGTTATTGGTAGGATTGCATGGCTCGTGACTTTTGGTTGATAGAAGTCTGAACTAGGTACGCTTAGGCTTGTGTTCATGTGACGCGTTGTTTTGCATGATGGCTAATCCTTCGAATATTTGTGCTACGCGTTGTTTTGCATGATGGCTAATCCTTCGAAGTATTTGTGCTAGTGTCCATTGTTGTTTAGCTCTTCTTGTACTCGACTCTAGATTTGCTCGAGGACGAGCAAAGGTTAAGTCTGGGGGAGGTTGATAACATGAAATTCGTCGTAGTATTTACATGATTCTTAGGTTTAGTTTTTATTAGATTTCTTGGATTTTACCGACTTATCAGTTTATTCGAGGATTTCATCTACCATTTCGTGTTTTGTATAGGAAACGAAGACATGAAGCGAAACACGAGTGAGTACGACAATTCAACCCCGAAAACGTGATTGAATGACAAGATACAACATGAGCAAGTCCACGGATCCAAATGGAACACTCAAGCACCGAGCGAAAGGAGCGGAAACAACAAAATAGGGACTACACGCTCGGGCATGGAGAGGATCCGCTAGGGCTGAGGTTGCGCAATTAGGACTGAAAATCCCCGAAACCATGCCCGACTCGGGCTGGTAGACCCCATGGTCGGGCAAGCAAGCTCGCTCGGGCTGAGTATTGTGCACGCTCAGGCTGCCTTCTGCACGACCGGGCAAGAGTTGTACCTGCGCGGGCCGCCAAATCCGCAACAACCTAGTTTGAATGTTTGAACGGGCAATTAAAGGTAAAATAAGCCATCTAGGGCTAGAGGACGAACCATACACGACAAGATACACCCATAAACACACAGAGAGAGAGAGAAGGATGGAGCGAGGAAGCCGGAGCATGGGGGAGCTATTGAAGACGTCGGTAATAGAATAGGGAGGGATCTCATTCTTTATCCATGTTGAATATAGTTATCTTTTGTGTTTCGTTTTCTGAGTTCATGTCTGAGTAGATCCACATCCATGGGTTAGAGAGTTTTGCCGATTTTTAATGAAGTTTTGTTCCTAATGCTTGGTTATAATATTTGATCGTTTCGGATTGATTGGTTGTTCGTAATGCTTTTGTTCTTGTTGGCCACTTGTTGTTTGTAATGAAGTCTCAATTGATTTAGAATCTTGGCCGGTCGATTGATTGAACTTAGAAATTAGGATAGCGATCTTAATGCATCTAGTAGGTGAGATTACACAATTGGGAGATTGGTAGTACGCATGCTAGATAGCGGGTTTAGGCATCGGGAGAGTCATTCCCTAGGAAAGAGCTTGAATTTCCCGAATACGTAACGATATCTATAACCATGATCTTGTTAGAACTTCGTTGCATCATCATGCATCTCTCGAAACCTATGGTGTTTAGTCATGAGTTATTCCGTTAAGTAGTTTAGTTTAGTCGCATTCGCATTCCCATCACTTATCGATTTCACACGTCTTATTCATTAGTTTACTAGCTTTAGAGTTGCATCAATTCCTTGTACCGTATTCTTGCGTAAGCTATAGTCTAGGTAAATTATTACTTGAGATTAACCACATCACATAACCTCCAAATTATGATGCAATATGAGTGATTTCCAATATGACAGTTCCCAAAAAATACTATATTTGTACGAGTTTTGTCATTCACCTTGGCTTTGTGATTTTCGATGCCCACGATCTCCTCAATATTCCACCGAGTCTTTTAAATCTGTCATGTGTTTAGTCGTTCATATAGTATTTGCTTACATGTTTGCATGCATGGTGCCACTTCTTTCTATACCACGTTCTTTCGAAAATATTTCTTATCTTTTCTGAATTTATTTCAACGAGAAAGAAATATTTTATGACAATCAAACCAACATGATTTCTTCCTATGCATTAGACAAAACAAATTTGTATTTTCCATAC
Organism: Gynandropsis gynandra; assembly: GCA_036759665.1. Classification (NCBI taxonomy): domain Eukaryota; kingdom Viridiplantae; phylum Streptophyta; class Magnoliopsida; order Brassicales; family Cleomaceae; genus Gynandropsis; species Gynandropsis gynandra. The sequence goes on from CM071862.1 coordinate 5,618,657, forward strand.
AATATGGATATATCAGTCTCTTGTGCGTGCTCCATTCAGATAACATTCCATAGGTAGGTGAGTCGTTAATTGTCCACAACAACGCCACTTTCAATGTGAAGTTTTGCTTTGTACTTACATCATATGTAACAATTATATTGTTCCAAAAATCTCTTAATTAATGAGATAAGGGCTGCAAGAATACATTGAAACTTTCCTTCGGATGTTCTGGTCTTGGAATTAGCAACGCCGGAAACATAACTTTTCTTTTCAGACGTATCTCGGAAGGAAAATTATAAGGAGAAAAAATCACAGGCCATAGAGAATATAGACTTCTAGATTGTCCATATGGACTGAAACCATAGATGCACATACAAAGATAAACATTTTTCGTTGTATACGCAAACTCAGGAAATATTTCATTGAAATCCTTTCGAGCCTTACCATATGATGGATGTTGCATTGATCCTTTCACTCGTCAAGTGTTCTGCATGTCATCTCATTGCTGCAATGGTTTTTTATTCATATAACTCTCAATATGTTTGCTACAGGTATATAGAACATATTTGTATGGTACCTATTTTTCATGAATATGTTTTTTCGGACGAAATCTGCTTGCACCACGAAATTTACATTCCAAAAGGTCTTTATCTCCTCCTCAAAACAAAATGCAACTACTTCTACAAACATCAATCTTCTCATGTGACATTCCTAAATGCATTAAAACATTCTTTGTTGCATAATATATCTCAAAAGCTTGATTATTTACAGATAAATATTTACGCATGGTTTTGCAAAATGAATCCATGTAAATTGCAGTTACATTGTAGTTTGTTTTATACTCATCAATATTGATGATAAAGATAAATGAGACTGACCTTTATGACAACCTTCATATATATGTTGTTTCACCGCATCCAATAGGTTGAAAAATCAATGTGCCTCATTGTTTGACATCTCTTTATGTGTTTGCTCAACAACTCCAGGAAAAACATCTGACACCATTTCATTTCTATATATGGATTGGTCATCGTTGTTTCACAATGAACATCTTCATTTCTTTTTAATTACTATAATTCTTGCACAATATCTCTAACGCCATAATCTTGTCGTGAAAAAACCAAATTTCATAATTCTCTACGAAACCTACCTTGTAAATGTGTTTGCAAACAATTTCTTGACTTCGACATTTCATGTTTTTTTATCTTTTGTAGAGAAATGACATTGTACCGCGTTCTTGACACAAAGGCTGTGTAAATATAAAACTCATTAGTTGCTCCAATCCGTGTGAGAATTTTTACGTAATTTCCTAGGTTACGAGATATTTTCTTCTATACATCCACTTTGTTGATCTGTATATATCTCTATTTAAAGAAGACTACATTGTTTGAAAGTATATTTTTTGTTCATGACTTGATGGTAAGAATTCGAGTTTGGTGTATAAATATTGAAAATTCAAACGGATAATCGTTGGAAATGTCAACGGATACCCATTGAAATCTAACGGTCGATTATTTCTAATGGTCGTGTCAAAATTTTAAATTTATCAACGGGTATTCGTTGGAAATTTCGTTTCCTATGGTTATCCGTTGAAACGATTATTCGTTGAAATAATTCGATGGTTTTCAACGAATTTTCAATGAATTCACTGAAAAACTTTCAACGGATAGTATGCTTTGATATTCAGTTGAATATTCCAATGAATTGTAACGAATTAGTGTACGTTGATAATTCCTCATTTTCCGTTGAAATTCGTTCCAAGTTTTATCAACGGATGGATCCGTTGTATTTTCCGTTGATACTTGCATATTTTTTTTGTAGTGTTAACATATATATAATCTATAAAATCGTCTAATCAATTTTATGTAATTTATATATTATATTTTGTAATACATCATTTTCAATATATATATCTAAATTTGTTATAAATCATTATAAATATTAATTGTATATTTATGCATGCTAATAAAATTATGTATATTTTGATTAACAAAGTAAAATTATGTATAGCGTATAGCATTACGAATATTATATATCTAATAAAGTTATGTATTTTAAATTAACAAAGTAAAAAAGATTATATACAATTTTTTAAGTTTCATTTTTGTGTATACCTAATTCGATAAGTTTATTTTATTAAAACATTAATTTCTTTCAAGTGAAATCAACATTTACCATGAAAAATAAATAAATAGGAGAATAAACTCAAACGTGTATGTATTAGAATTAGCCACAAGGAGGAGTGAAGTAAGTCACAAAGAGACATTCGTCTGTGTCAATAGTGACGAAAGCATTCAATAAACTCTTGTTTTCTTCTCATTCAAAGGTTTATTATATTGCCATAATTTGAAGACATGATACCTTTTCATACAATTTAAATCACATTATTGTCATATTTATTGTAATGTTATATCATCATAAGTAAATTATGTTGCTTATTTTCTCGTTTTTTGGATTTATTTAAATTAAATTTGATTGTAATCTCGAATTTTAGGTGCTTTGGTATAATAAAAAAAAAAGGTTTCAATTCAAGAGGATGGGCTCTCAAAACACACGGTATTAATATTTGCCGGTAGACATAAACTGGCAGGTGCCGGTATAACCGGTTGTCACTTCACGACAAAACAGCAGTTCCGATTTCCAGCGTTCGGCGGTGGTCGACGTAACCACATTTAAATTATTTTTTGAAAAACAATAAAAAAAGAAAAACAAAAATACAATTAAAACAAAAAAGCCTCGAGGATTCAACATATGCGAATAATAAAAAAAAATACGGGAGATATTCAGTAAGACCAAGCGTTTACCTAATTAACAATTACAATAAACACTTTTTCTAATTTAATCGGCGAAGTTGGACTAAATAGAAACCCAATAAAATAAAATAAAATAATTAAAAAATAATTTTGAAGTTCACCATCATTGTGTGTTCCCTAAGAACCCTACATGACGACCCTCCATGTCTAACCCATTCACACCCCTTTCGTCACATTCCATTTTCCTTCAATTGAAAGAAATTGAATTCTACTCTTGTTTATTTTTCTATGATTTTAGACGAAATTTATAGTCTTATCGACAGTTTTTTCATTTAACGTTAAATTAATTTGAAGATATTTTTCGATATAAAAGTTCGAATTTGAAATAAGAAAGACAATTGTAATGAATTTTGGACAATTTGTTAATGCAAAAATTACGTTCCTAAATAGAGGAGTTCTATTAATGTGAAGATTAAACTTTAAGTGTAGTTGTTAATAATTTAGGTGATATTTTACTCAATTGTATGCAGTTTAACCCTTTTTATTGTGAAATATTTTTATTAACAGTTTTGATAAGGTTGGGATTATAAAAGTATATGCATATATTTTTATATATAAATAATATTAAATCTTCAATTAATTTTTAAAATTAATTAATATCAAACTCATATTTAATATAATGATGATGAGTTCAAAACTATAATATTCACATTTCAGAATTAAATATGATCATAAAAAAAATATATTAACTATATTATTTCATATCGATTAAAATATAAATTATGAATTTTTATATATAACATAGATTAAAACATTAATTATGAATTAACAATGAATTTCTATATGTAATATATATAATCAGATGCAATCATATTATATGTTATATTATTTATTATATATATATGAAAGAAACCATTTTAATTTGTCTCTCATGATGATTATCCTTTTATAAAAGCCACACCAAGGCATAAAACTCAAAAGAGGAAATAGAAATAGCAGTTTTGGTTCACAATATCTGTCTCTTTTGCACCATTTCCTAGTCCCCTCGTGCAACAATCACTCTCGAATTTCCAAAAGAATAAAACACCATATTTTTTTCTTCTCCATGAACTTTTATTCTCCGATGGGGTCTCCATGCGGCGCGTGCAAGTTTCTCCGGCGAAAGTGCGCGTCGGATTGCGTATTCGCACCGTACTTCTCGTCGGAGCAAGGTCCGGAGAGATTCGCGGCCATACATAAAGTGTTTGGAGCAAGCAACGTTTCGAAGCTTTTACTTAGCGTGCCCGTACACGACCGGTGTGAGGCCGTCCTTACAATCGCCTACGAGGCCCAGGCTCGTCTTAGTGATCCCGTCTATGGTTGCGTCGCTCATGTCTTCGCCCTTCAACAACAGGTTTTACTTTCTTCCATTAAATCTTTCCTAGTTATATTAAATTATGTTTTATATATGAATTAATATGTTTTAAAACAATATACGATTTATGATAGATTTTGTCCAAATTAACTTATAAATATATTTATTTATTTTTTATAAAATAATGAGTTCATTTGAAAGTAATTATTATAATCCATGTAATTTTATGAATAAAAATAGAAATAAAAATATTTCATATTATAATTTTGATGTTTTGAAACAAATTAATAGATTTGTATAAAGTTTTTTTTTGTAATATAAAAATTCTCGTATCTTTGGCATTATATATTTTTTATGTTGGATATGAACGGATATTATATTAAGATAATTTTAGATTACAACTTGGAGACTCAAATTCATATATCCCTTCTTTCATTCAACTCAAACTTTGAATTCGAGAAAAAGAATCACTGAATAATTATTCATTCAGTTGAATAATCTAAATTGGAATAGAAAATTGAAAATTGTAAGAGTTTATCAATAGTTGACATATGGGGTATGAACAAAGATAAATTAAAAGAGTTTTTACAGGTAGCTTTCTTGCAAACACAACTGATGCAACTGAAGGCTCAACTCAATCACCACAACATCACAACCTCAACATCAGATGTACTAAACATCTCCGAGACTCATCACTTGAGGCAACTGACAAGTGGGTCCCAAATAAGCAATACAACGTCGTATAATATTCCGTACGGTCACATAAACCCTAATCCAGTTTCACCGCAAAGCTCGTTAGAATCGTTTGATCACAGCAACATGCAGGAAATTCAGAGCAATGGACATGATTGTTATTATGGTTTAGGGTTCCACGACGATAAGAAGAGATTAGTTACTCACTGTAATAACGATTTAGGTGAGCTTCAAGCTTTAGCTCTTAGGATGATGAGGAACTGATCAAGAACAATAATGAGAGAGATGTTTTCTTTTTTAAAAAAATTACCATATTTACGTATCTTTTGTCCTTCTTGATGGTGAAATTACTCTTTTTGTGCATATAGTTTTTATTATATATATATATATAGTACTAAATAATTTCGTTCATTTATCAATAATGTTTGATCTTTCCTTTTTTATTTTTTTAATACTGATATGATGTGTCACCAGGTGCCTATTTGAACCCATGATAATGTTTTTAATACACAAGTGCTCGGAGAATTTATATTATACTACAGTTTTAATATTACATTTTCAAATTAACAAAAAATAATGATTTGTTTTAAATTTATAGTTTTCGTATATCCAATTCTATTTTGAACAATATTTGAATGAATATTTCCATCCATTTCATTAAAAAAAATAAATACTTGGTTCCATTTTTTTAACATCTATGGCTAGAAGTTACAATATGTGATTAGAAAATCGACACTAACTTATCAAATATAAACTATAATGTATTTCTATATATATCTACATTTCTACCCATCTACATAATATAAGGTTTGTGTTACAAATCTCTAATATAACATATACAATGACTTGGATAATCTCTCTAATCCAAAGTGTGAAGTGTATGTTACTAAAAAAATATAAAATCATGTACAAATTTATAGATGGCTGGATCCTTCAGAAATCTTACAAACAATCTTAGGCTGGTTTGAAAAAAACTTACTTTCAATGATAATATCTTCGAAAAGCATTCAAAAATTAATGGTCATCATTAATGGCGAACTACTAAAGATAAAAGTATGTAGTATGAGTTAAAGACAAATTACAAACAAAAAATGAGTTGATTTCTAATTTGTAGCAATCGTGTCAAATATGTCAAAAAAATATATTATATAACCACGTCACACCATATCATTATATATATATATATATATTATTAAATCATTTTTATTAAAATCAAATAATTTTGTTTGTGTGTAATCTATATACCAAAAAATTGATCTACACTCAATGTATATTAAAAAAAAAGCTGTGGATGATAAGATATAATTTATAGGATTGATTACAAAATAACAAATATACAAATAAAATGATAAGTTGGTTTGTTCAAATTTAACAAAACTTGTCGAAAATATTAGGATCGAACATGAATAAATAACTGTTAGGCAACAAAATAGAGACGAGAAAAATATAAAAATGAGACAATGGGGTTTTACATTGTTTGGCATAGTATCTACATCCATGGGCGAATAATAGAATAATCTTACTGTATAAAATGATATTGTATTCTTAGGTGTTTCGTCTTTGGATGAAATGATAGATTCTTTGCAAGATGCAAAGCGCTCTGACTATCACAAAACAAGACAATATTATATTGTTTATGACCAAGCTCCTCCATCAACATTTGCACCAAGTTACCTCTTTGCTGGCTTGTGTGGCCACAACGTACTCATTTTCTATCGTAGATGTCGGTACGATAGACTGTAGTTATGAAACCTAGCTTATAGCACCATTAGTAAGAGTAAAAATGTATCATGTGGTGGATTTGCTTTTGTCGAGGTCACCAGCATAGTCCGAATCGACATACCCAGTAACAGTCAAGTCTGATCCTCCATAACACAATACAACATTTGTAGTGCCCTTGAGGTATCTCAAGATCCTCTTTATAGCACTCCAATGCTCAACTCCAGGATTTGCTATATATGGACTAACCGATCCCACTGCTTGTGCAACGTCCGGTCTCATACACACCATGACAAACATCAAACTGTCCACTGCTGATGCATCTAGTACACCATTTTGTTTAGGTGTGAATGCCACCGTGAACTGTCTTTTGATTCCCTCTTGTTGATAGAACCGATTAAACTCATCGCCAATATATTCTCCTCCATTGTCTAACCTCAAGCCTTTGATCCTTTTTTCTGGATTCAAGCTCGATCCACACTTTAAAGATTTTAAAAACTTCAAATACATTTGATTTCTTCTTGATAGGGTACACCCAACATATCCTAGAGTAGTCATCAATGAAAGATAAAAAGTATCTTGCACCTCCTAGGGACATCTCTAGTACTTGCCAAACATCAAAATGAACCAGATCCAAGATAACCTTGCTTCTAGTAGTTGAACTGTTGAATTTGGATTTATGTTGCTTACTTGTAACACAATGCTCACAAAAGGGTAATGTGACATTTTTTGAGCCTCGAGAGAAGACCTCGATCTACAAGAATCTTCAAGCCTTGTTCTGACATGTGACCCAGTTTTTGGTGCCACAACATCGTTGAGTCCGTTGTTGAACCTGATTCTATTATATTTGCTTCTCCTTCTCGTATTGTATTTCCTTTAAGCATGTACAAATTTGATGCTATCTTTTTAGCTTTCAACACGATCAGCGCATCCATGACCATCATCATGATCTAATTTTCCACATAGTCTTACACCTTATGCCATCTAATTTTCCAATAGACAATAGATTCTTTGTCAAGCCTTTCACGTATCGTACCCCTTGAATGGTTCGAATTATATCATCTTCAGTTTTCATCTTGATGGTACCAATGCCAACGATATTCAAAACATGATCATTTCCCATAAACACAGATCCTCTTGAGATAGATTCATAATCATGGAATCATTCTCTCTAAGAGGTCATATGCCATGACGCTCCTGAATCCACAAGCCATACATTTGAGAAATTTTATCTATCTTCAGTAACCGTGGTTACCTCGTTGTATAACACTTCACCATTAGGGATATTTGCAAGTTGCCTTGATGTTTTGCTGCTTTCTCTCCATTTTTATTATTATAATGTCAACACTGCTTCTTCGTATGACCTTTTTTACACAGTAAAAGCATTTAATAACCTTATTACTTCCTGCATTTGGTTTTTCAACATATTGGATCCCACTTGAACCACGTTATGTTGATTTCCCTTTGATCATCGCTAAGGCCTTTGTTTGTTGCGAGCTTACCAACATGTCATTGCTTATTTTTGCGCCTTTATTCTTTTTCTAGATTAATAGTTGCAACATCGTCAAAGACTATATAGTATGTGAGAAGATTGCTAGTCATGTTCACGATATACAAATCTGGTAAACTTTCACTACAAGAAATTTCGGATTTCGGGACTGCATTTGCGGACTGAAGTATCCGTCCCTAAATTTAGGGACGGATTAGGGACTAATTACAGACGGATTAAGAAAACAGTCCCAAATCCGTCCCTAAATTTGGGGACTGTCGGTCAGTCCCTAAGTCGTCCGGAATTCGGGACGGAATAGGGACCGAAATCATTTCCGTAGGGAAATTGCGGACTGCAGAGTCAGCAGTCCGCAATTTCCATACTGAAAATATACTAGTCCCGATTCCGTCCCTAATTACAGACGACTTAGGGACTGTTCACCGGGAAATATTCATTCCATTCCGTAATTCGTCCCGAATCGGTCTTAAAATTTTCTATTTAATCCCTTCTCTTCTACCCGTTTCTCACACACAAATCTCATATATTTCTCTTTATATCTTGTTATCGTTTCTAATTGTAATGGCATCGTCGTCGAGATCGAATACGAAACGAGTTTCAAAAGCATGCGGGAGAGAGATTGAAAAATCTTATATACGAAACGAGAAAAGAATGGGAGAACACGAATGTCAAACCCACTTGGATCCCTGATGATGTCTGGAGACAGTTGCTTGCCCATTGGGACTCTCCTGAGTTTAAGCAACGAAGTGAACGCGCTAGTCGATCTTGTCGTTCTGATAGATCGGGATATGGTCCTAGTGCACATACTGTTGGTTCCCGCTCTTTCGCGGAGGTTTTCGAAGATATGGTAAAATTTAAAAGTTTTTTAAGTTTTACTAGGAGTTACATTTGTTTAATACGTAAAACATCAAATTTGTTTGATTCTATATCGCAATTAGTTAGAGATTATTTGCCTGAAGATAATAATGCAGTCGAGTCATATGATGAAACAAAGAAGATGATGAGATCATGGGTTTATTGCCGTATCAAAAGATTGATGTTTGCCAAGACAACTGTATGATTTTCTGGAAACAAACTTCGGGTTTGATCAATTGTCGATTTTGTGGAAAAGAACGATTTTATTTGACAAGAAATGGAAAATTGGTTCCGTTTCGTCGTATAAGGTATTTACCAATTATAGACAGGATAAAAAGATTGTATCAATCGGAGAAGACCGCAAGCGACATGATATGGCATGCCGAGCATTCAAGTCCCGACGGAGAAATATTGCAGATGAGAGTCGAAACGTTTATTTATGCCTTTGCACTGATGGTTTTAATCCATTCGGGATGTCTGGGAGAAATTATTCATTGTGGTCAGTTATTATGACACCGTATAATTTACCACCAGATATGTGCATGAAGCGTGAGTTTTTGTTCTTAACAATATTAATTCCCGGGCCTAATCATCCGAGAAGAA